>CAIGRO010118747.1:0-10682 GCA_903798355.1 Fraxinus baroniana | reverse complement strand
TGTTTGAATCATTTAATTTGTGAAGCACTAGGATTTGATAATTTTCTGCGATAGAGGTTATTGAATCTTAAGAAGAATGTTTAAATAGATTGAATGCAACCGCTGGTGTTTGTGTTATCTAGTTCATCGATTTCTTTATTGTTTAAGGCTGTTATTAAATCGAATCTTTAGTACTGGTCTAAGATTATTTGATAATTAAGGTTAATTAGAACGCTGGTTCTGATGAACTAAAATTAAAGAGAAATATGAATTTATTCTAACGATAAATATTGTGAATGTGGATTGATTATTCTTTGTGGATTGAGGAATGGTTATAAATTTCAAACGGTGAAAGTTGATTTTGATCAAGACCCGTTTCATTGATTTAATACAACTCGTTAATTTACACTATTATTTGTTATAAAGTTAATTTCGTTATAAAGAAAACTCCCCAAATTGTCATACGAAGCATAAATCATTGAATTGCACACTCTTCGTAGAATCGACCCTTACTTCCATTGCTACATTAGTTTTAGAGGTTTAAGAATATTTTTGGGTGTCTACGACAACACACCAGGGACCAAAGTGTAGACATTCATAGTTGATTCGGAGCACAAAACGATGTATGAAGATCATATAGAATCAATTGGATGCATTTGTAGGTCAAAGGAGGGAAATATAGTAGAAGTTTTTTCACAAATCAATTTTTAGCCGAAGAAGTTGTGCTACAGATTTTTAGCCTCAAGTTGAGACCTATTTTCTGGATAGAAAACATTTTAATTGGAAAATTTGTATTTCTAGAGGAATTGTAAACCTTTAAGTTACCTTTTCAATACATTTTGAATCAGCTCCATCGGATATCGGTAGAGAACGTTATGACTAAAAATACTAAAAGCTGTTAAGAGGCAACCCTACGTGCGCATGCAATTCATGGCGCGCGCGCATGATACTATTTTTCCCAACCCGAGAACCATTTGGTGCAATAGTTTTTAGAAATAATAGTTGTCATGTGTGCAATCATATAGATAATCTAAATTTTAATGCATTCTAATCATTCGAATTCAGATTAGGAATAGATTTGAATCGTGACTAGAATATGTTTAATTTGTCTTGAAAAAGTGAATTAATTACAATAGAATTATCGATTGTCAAAAACGTATGAACGGGACTAGATTACAAATTAAGAATTGAAATAAATAACAATAGGAGGATTCGAAATCCAATACAATCATCCATAATTTCATAAAAAACACTTTTTACCGCTTTCTTAGATAATTTAGCATAAAACAAAATCTCACTCTCCGTTTTCTTTACATAATTCGAATTCCATACATAACTAGTAAATTTGAATTGAATTTATTTCTTGTGAGACAATAACTCTTAACTCACCAATTCTATTATTTGTTAACGATCCCGTACACTTGCGTGTTTTGCACATACAATCTACAACTTACTACTCACATATTATTTACACATTTTGAATGATCCACGACTTATGAACACTTAAAATATGACAACGAAAGCACTCGCACCGTCCGCCGACGAATGCTAACAAAATGACTATATTTGCACTCAAATTAAACATCAATGGCTTAATTACACTAAATTAAATTCGAATATTCCAATACAAGTTGACTAAAAGTATAGCGACCCGCAGGTAACCGAATTTTGATTGAGGAAAGAGTTCGGATCCTCCCGTTGTGACAATTTTCTAACAAAATACAAAGATTAGTTGACGATTTGACAATACTGCAGGATTCAATAACAGTGAACCAAAAACAATTTTTGCAATTTTTTTATACAAAAAAATGGACTTATAAAAAGTAGAGAATTTATTCTCAAATACAGTGATATATGCAAAAAAATGTACAGTGACAAAATAAATAAAGGGCAAAAATGACGAATGGAAACTCCAAGATTTAAGGTCCTTTTATAATAAGTGAAAAATTGTGTATGAGAAAAAGCACGGCTAAAAAAAAATATGTTTGGCATTAAAATTGACATGGGTAGAATTGTCAAAAAAAATTCTCATATGTCGGAACATAATTTGAAAGATTTATAAAAAAATAAAATAAACCCGATCGCACAGTCGACGAATGGAGTTCGAATATAACTCAATAGGGGGAGGTAGGTAATCTCCTTAAAACCTTGGAGTGCTCACTGGGGCATAAAATTCAAATGTCAAAGTGGGCTTATATTAAGCCTGTATTTTGTTTTAGAAAAAAAAAAAAAATCAATTATTAGTATATTTTATTAAAGAATAATGAAATATGTATTCAAAAAATCGATAAAAGTTGTAAATTTCATATTTTATGTAATTAAAAACGAATTTTAAAAAAAAATTTAAAAATGAATTCAAACGGAGACTAAATTAAAAAATATCTGTTATTCTAACATGGGACATAAATACTTTCATTTCTTCAACAATTTTCAAATCCAAATTTTCGTACCGTTTTATTTATTTATTTACAAGATTCCCTGTTCATAAGTTTTCATTCATTGGCTTTAAAACTTTAAAGTCGAGTAACTGCTTGTTCTACTCAAACATTTAGTCGAAGCTAATCGAATATCACTTTTCCAAGAGTAAAATGAACCTAAGTTAACATGTTTTTATCAATCAAAATATTCTTCCACTATGTTCGCTATGAAAGTGTAAACCGCAAGTACACGGGTCACATTCAAGTAATAAAATGAAGTTTGAGTACGAGTCAATTCCTCGAAGAGTGTTTCTTCCAATTAAACGATAATTGATCAAATTGATGATAAAAATACACACAATTTGAT
The DNA here is from genome assembly GCA_903798355.1 of Fraxinus baroniana. Lineage (NCBI taxonomy): Eukaryota > Viridiplantae > Streptophyta > Magnoliopsida > Lamiales > Oleaceae > Fraxinus > Fraxinus baroniana. Next base: position 7,919 of record CAIGRO010118747.1, on the reverse strand, counting down.
TTTGATTTGAAAAAAAGAAAAAAATGATTCTAAAAATTAATTAAACTACCAAGAATAAAAGTGATAGGATTTTGGTTTTTAAATGAGTTGGGACTTACAATGTCACTCAACCGTCGTTTCTCTAATATCGCAATAGACCAGAAATGCAAATTACCAAGTTATAATATTATACCCGATTTTCTAATTTTAATTAATTACCTCTCTAGAGAGAAATTAACCATGATCGATTGATTTTACCTACTATATATCTATGTTGAAAACAAACCCAACCAACTGAATCAAATCATAGTAAAAATAACTCAATGGTCAACTCGAGTTTGAAGTATATCTCTATCTACTAAAACAACTTAGAACATTAATTATTTTATTCAAGAATGCACAACAATCTCACAATAATTGTACAAACCATCTAACTCAATCATCTATTGCCTACATACATAATGAAAATTTGAGCATAATATTAAATGCACATAACAATTGTAATTTTAGCATTAAATGGTAAATATTGATATTAATGGAACTTAGGTTAAGTTACGCCGTAAATCCCAAAATTAAACATTTAGCCCATTGTAAAATAGAGGCACAAAATGGAAATAAAGAAAGAACCCATTACAAAATAAAGGAGATAATGAAACAAGCGAAATTGCCCAGCTTGATTAACAAGGGCGATTGCCCAGTTGAGGCTGGGCGACTCTACCCTTATTTGGAGTCAGGCGAGCACCGAATTTTTTCCTTCTTTGTATTTCAATCCTCTACAATTTGCATGCCAAGTCCCTTGACTTTCATCTTGCACATTTTATTCCTTGATTCTTGACTTGCATTTCAATTACGCCCTTTATAAGTTTCATCCAAGGTCCTCCATCTTTTGGCAACTGTGCAATTTGGTCCCAAAATTAAACTTCTGTATAATTTTGGTCCTTTTCCTTCATTTATCTTTCTTCCCCTTTATTTGAGATTTTGGCCTACAAAAGTCTCAATTAAACAATTGTGAATATGAATTCGCTCAATTTCATTGATAATAAGCTTATTAAAGTATCTAATAATTGTGTATTACACACTTATTAAATTATTGCTCGTCTCGAGCAAGATCAACTCCTAACACAATCGCACAACACATTATAAGGATAAAAAATGTTAGATAGCTTGCCAAAGTATTCATGAGTGTAAAATTGTGTAATCAATTCGCAAATATACTTCAAATTATGCTACCAAAAAACAACTCAAACTTATCCGATGTGTTTGTGCGTGGTCACTTTCAATTATCATATTAGGTAGAAGTCATCAAGTATAAGAATTTCCAAATTGGTACCAACCCGACCCTTAGTTGTCAAATGTTTCATTTACTGCTCGTGAAATTCACACAATAAAATAGTTATTTTCTCACTCTTTTCAGATATAAATCTAAGGGTTGTTCTCACATCCTTATTTTCTTAACTGAATTTGGTTGGGTCTAACCTATAATTTCAACATCTAATTATTTGATGATTCTTCACCACATTCAAGTTTATATTAAGTAATTCAAACTCACTAGTTATCTAAACCCAAACATTTGATGCAATTGCATCATATCAATTTCTTTTCTATTTCTCAATTAAACTTCATGTTTTACCTCACTCCCTTAACTTTCTTATTGACCCTTTTAACTAGTTTTAGATCAATATATTCCCAGTTGTTTAGACCTAAGGGTATCGAGTTTTGAGATAGCCCAACAAACTTAATAACTAGAGTCTAGAAGGCTACAAAGTGTGCCTAAGACTCAATAGGTGCAATATCATTCTTTTAAGGACAACAAAATTACTTGGAACATAGATTCCTAGCATATGGTCATTACCTAGCTTATACTTCGCGAAAAACACTCCACATAGTTTTCTTTCATGCATGGAATCAATACACTTTTAGATAATATCCCTCATCGGCTCGACCACCCCCAAACTTATCTCACAATAAGGTGAAGTGATAGAAAAAAGAAGGCATGTGAATAGAAGTTTATGCACAACCCACAACCTAATTTTTCCAACTCAAATTTTTTCCATCAATCAACCATTTTCACATCTAGACAACAATCCATCATGACTATTGTGCTCAAAGTAACATAAGATCTCATATGGACAAACAAATCTTTACAATTAAGAGAAATAGCATGGTTGAACAAAATTATGAATTAATAACAATTTTAAACATCAAACCAAATCATCTGAAGCCTGCAAGTCTATCTAACATGTCAATACCAACACCGATATAAGCACAATATCTCACCAACACACCCAAACTTAAATTACAAATTGTTCTCAATGTTTACAAGAATGTTATAAAACAAAGAAAAAAGGGTTAACGAAACTTCCCCGATCGAATGTCTGTTGAAGGATGCTTGTGATGAATTATAGCTCATGACCTTGTATACAATTGACCCCCCAAACTTGTTCAAAAACTTAGACCTGCGAAAAAAATGGTATTAAGTTAAAACGCAAAAGTGTTACGTCTCGCCACCGAGGCTAAACCACGTAACAATTCACGTAGAAAGAAAAGTCAACAAAGAGTCAACTTGTCAAATATAAAAAGATCAAATATATGGCTGAAACTATTATGCCAAAACATTGCCAATGTCGTAGGCGTGGGGAACATAAGCTCTATGTCATAGGGAATATAGTATTTTTCCCTAAAGTTTGCTAAGTGAGATGGATTTATGGTTGAAGGGATTTTTGCTGCCTCCCAAGCTATTCCGTCATTTCTCCTACCCTTCCCAGAAGGAAAACACTCTGCCCTACTTGGATGGCTAGAACTAGGTCGACCCTATTAGTTATTTGTATACCCATCTCAGCATCTACTTCGCTAAGATCTACATCCCCCCAGTAAAGTGTGAAAATGCCATTGATTTTTAGAAGTTAAAGTTTTAAAATACTTACAAATTAAATGGAAGAATGGTGAAGGAGAATCACCGGAAATGATGAAAGAAAGGAAAAAGAAAGGAGAATGATAGATTTTGGAAAATATGAACGCTAATTGCGTGAAAGGCAAAGTGATTTTTTGCCATAAACTATTTCCTTTTATAGGCAGACGCTTTTAATCCTAGCTATTAGATGTCGATCCAGACCATCGACTGCTCATTTGAGGTTTAAATTTGAGCCACTCAATCCATATGTCGCTTCATCTTCAATGACCTAGATCAGAGTATCTTTGTCATACGCTATTGTGCGCCTAAACTTCGTAGGACGTGTGCACAACAACCATCATTGCGCATTAAATGTGGTGACAGTTGCGTGTATGGGAAGATTAAGCGCTTCAGTTGCTTTTTCTTGAAAACGTACAAAAAATTAAAATCATTTAAAGTAATAAGAATGCCTCGTATTCCCCAAATGTTTTAGAAACATGGCTTCTCATAATTACTAAATTGAAGCTTTGGCAAGCAATAGAGTCCCTTCACCTCAACCAATTCAGACAAGGCTTCGGATAAATAAAGCCACTTTGTATAAAATCGCCTCGAACTTAACTTGCCTTGCTGACATTTCTCAGAATTTTTCCAGAAAGTGAGATGTCCCAAGGTACACAGCTTCAGACAACACTAACAGGTAATTCGTGCAAGTCAGGTACATTTAAATTTAACTATAATATAAATATTTATACTTAGATTTGGGGGACTATTGTGGTATAGTAAAAACCACCCCCTAACAAAATTTTTATACATACAAGTCCATGCATTACATAAATAATAATGTCTAGACTTGGTGGACTACTGTTATGCCTTGCCATCGAGGCTCAAGTCAAAATGCCACATAGCAATTCACGTGGAAAAAAAGGTCCACAAATAGTCAACTTGTCAAATGTAAAGAGATCAAATAAATGACTAAGCTATTGTGCTGAAGCACTACTTAATTGGCCGAATCATGTAAATCTGAAGTGCTAAGTGCTACCTAAAGAAGTTAGAAAAGAAGATAAAGCTCTTCACATAGAAGACCGATACAAAACTTTCTCCAACTGAGGCCTTAGTTCATCCGAAGCTATCACTTACAAGATTTGTAAACAATCTTTAGGAATGATCGATGTAACGCTTGTAATAAATAATGTTGGTGTGTCAGCTTAATGTATAGGGCGACCAACCCGTTGTCAATATATTTATTGTATGATAGACACGAAGTCGGCCAAACTACTATAAATATGAAGTCTTTGTAAATGAAAAGGGGGATCTTGAAAAAAAATTGAAAAAAGAAATACAAAAGGGCCTTGTGAGCATTTTTCTTACACACACAATCAAGAGTAAAAATTCTCCATATATCATCTTGGTTGTTCCATATTTATTAGCTTGATCTTTAGAATATAATCATAAGCATTTGATTGGTGATTGTTGTTAGCACAGTTATCTTTATTTCACCTGCTAGTGCTCGAACACTTGTGTCTCACATTTGAAGCATCTCATGCGTCCATGTTTTCCTTACTTCATTTCGATACTCCAGTCAAAACACATCGAAACTTGCTTGAGTTGGTGTGAATGAGCCCGACATTTGTTGTCGACGTCAATGTCACATTTTTCACGGTCAACAAAAAGTATTAACATAATTAACTATCAAAATAGGATTAGTGTAAGAAAAATGGGTTGCCTTCCAACAATCACTTGTTTTAAAGTCTCTAGCTCGACTTTTGGGGCATTATCACTTCGAGTTGGGAAGAAGAATTGATAACGTCTCTTTCAAAAAATCACTTCCGAGGCATGGTTTTAGCTTTTCCCATTAATATTGAAGTTCTCATTTTCTTCATGATAAAGTCTAATCGCTCCATGTGGGAAAAGTTTTACAATAGTGAAAGGTCCTGACAATTTAGAACAGAGTTTTTTGGGGAACAATTGTAGTCTAGAATTGTAGAGAAGAACTTGTTGCCCGAGCAAGAACTCCGGCTTCACAATGTGCTTGTCATGCCACTTCTTTATCTTTTCTTTGTAGATCCAGGCATTTTCATAGGAATCAAGGCAAAGTTCATTAAATTCATTCAATTGAAGCAATCTTTTCTCACCGGCCAATTTTTCATCAAAATTTAAGACTTTAGTTTCCCAATAAGTTCGATGCTCAAGTTTGACCAAGAGATGACAAGCTTTCCCAAATAAAAGACAGTAAGGACACGTACCAATGGAGGTTTTGAAGGTGGTGCAATAAACCCATAATGCATCATCTAATTTTTGGACCAATCTTCCTTGAGGTGTTCACCATTAATCCTCTTCAACTCCCTATTTGAAATCTCAACTTGGCCCCTAATTTGGGGATGATTGGGAGTGAACATAGATTCTTCACTTCATATTTGGTCAATAGTGAGTCGAAGAGGCGATTGTAAAAAATGTTTGCCTCCATCACTAATGATAGCTCGAGGGGTTCCCTAGCGATAATTTTTTTTTTCTTCTTTAAAACATTTACTACCACTTGAGCTTCATTACTAGACAAAGTCAATGCTTCTACCTACTTTGACATGTAATCAACCACCAACAATATATATTGATTTGAGAATGGTGAAGGAAAAGACCCTATGAAATCAATACCCTACACATCAGAATCTCCACCTCCAATATAGAATTCAACATCATTTCATTTCGGTTGGAGATATTATCCCTAAGTACCAATCTATCACATTTGGAGACAAGGGTGTGGGCATCCTTGAACAATGTGGGTCAATAAAAACTCGATTGAAGCACATTTGATACAGTTTTCATGGCATCAAAGTGACCAGAGGAGAATAATGAAATTGTTCAAGGATTTTCTCCATTTCATCTTTCGGCATACATCTTTTAATAATTTGATCCAGTACCCGTTTGAACAACAAAGGATCTTCCCAAAAATAATGCTTTATGTTGACGAAGAACCTCTTCCTTTGTTGGTAGAAAAGACTTGGGAGAGTGATGACACTAGCAAGAAAATCTACATGGTCCGCATACTATGATGTGTGAGTAGCTTATAGAAGATGCATGATATGCAAGAGTTACTCATTCGGGAAAACCTCATTTATCTCCTCATCATCTACCACTTCTTTAGTTTTCTGAAGTCTAGACAAATGATCGACAACAACATTTTCGATCCCTATTGTATCATGAATCTCAGAGTCGAATTCTTACAAAAAGAGTACCTATCTAATAAAATTCGGCTTAGCATCTTTTTTTTTTTGCGACAAATACTTGAAGGCCGAGTGGTCGATATAAAAAATAACTTTGGAGCCGATAAGATAGGATTGAAACTTATCAAATGCAAATACCAGTGCAGTATTTCCTTTTTGATAGTAGCAAAATTAAGCATTGGTCAAAGTTCGACTAGCATAGTAAATAACGTGTAAGGTTTTATCTTCTCTCCTCTGCCCCAGAAATGCTCCAATGGCATAATCACTCGCATCACACATAAGCTCAAAGGAAAGGTTCCAATTTGGAGCTACAATGATAAGAGCTGTGATAAGTTTCTTCTTAAGAGTGTTGAAAGCTCGGATACACTCTTGAGAGAAATCAAAATGAGTGTTCTTCTCAAGTAAAGAGCAAAGCAGGTTTGTGATTTTTGAGAAGTCCTTAATAAACCTCCTATAAAATCCGACATGTCCAAAAAAGCTTCTTGTGCCTTCGCTTGAGGATGGTAGAGGCAATTTCTCAATAACTTAGATTTTGGAATTTTCAACATCAATCTCCTTATGTGAAATTCGGTGGCCAAGTACTATGCCTTTTTGAACTATGAAATGACATTTCTCCCAATTAAGCATCGAATTAGTCTCTTCACACCTCTTTAATACCATATCCAAGTTGTTCAAGCAATCATCATATGAGGTCCCAAACACCCAAAAATCATCTATAGACACCTCGATAAATTTCTGCATCATGTTGGAGAAAATAGCTATCATGCACCATTGAAAAGTGGCAGGTGCATTACAAAGACCATAGGGTATCCTTCTATACGCAAAAGTACCATATGGTAGTGAAAGTAATTTTCTCTTGATCCTTCGAGACTATTGGAATTTGATTATAGCCTAAATATCCATCTAATGAGCAATAATGAGAATAACTGTAAATCGTTCAATCATTTGATCAATAAAAGGAAGAAGGAAGTGATCATTCCTAATAGCATTGTCGAGCTTGCTGTAGTAAATGTACACTATCAAACATGTCATGAGTCTTGTAGGTATAAGCTCATTTTCCTCATTTTTCACCACCATGATACCTTCTTTCTTTGGTACCACTTGAATGGGACTCACTCATGCACTATACGATTTTGGATAAATGATACCCACATCAAGCCACTTAACCACCTTAGCTCTTACCATTTCTTTCATATTCGGATTTAACCGCCTTTGATGCTCCACCAATGGTTTAAAGTCATCCTTCATGAGGATCTTGTGCATACATAATGAAGGGCTAATTCATCAAATATCCGCAATAGTCCAACCAATAGTCTCCTTGTACGTTCTCAACACCCGAAGCAATTTCTCCTCTTCCAACTCATTTAAAGAATTAGAAATGATGAGTGGAAATGTAGAAGAATCTCCAAAATAAGTATACCTCAAGTGAGAAGGAAGATGTTTTAATTCAAGTACTTGTTGAAGGGATGGTAGTGATGGTAAAGAATTCTTTTTCAAATCTTCAAAGTATGGTGCCTGGTGTGCTATCGTAGTTACCCAAAAATAGTCCTTAACCTCTAAAACTAATGTAACAATGGAAGTAAGGGTCGATCTCATGAAGAGTGTGCATTCAATAATTTATGCTTCGTATAACGATTTGGGGGTTTTGTTTATAACGAAATCAATCTTATAACAAATAACAAGTAAATTAACGAGTTGTATTAAATCAATGAAACGAGTCTTGATTAAAGTCAACTTGCACTATTGGAGATTTATAACCATTCATCAATCCACAAAGAATACTCAATTCGCATTCACAATATTCATCATTGGAATAAATTCCTATTTCTCCT
>CAIGRO010118720.1:0-13729 GCA_903798355.1 Fraxinus baroniana | reverse complement strand
AAATGAAGACAAACCCACAAAGCATTAATTAGTGAAGGGTGAGAAGCAGGCAAATATGCCCCAAAAACAACACAGAGAAGAGCCAAAAACAGCTATATTCTTATCATCTAAACTTGAATTCTGATTGCCGGTCCCTATCTTTATTGTTTAAAGGGCATCCACCACCTCGAATAATTTTTCGAAAGTGATTTGTCTACTTAAATAAATAAGACTTTAGATTAAGCAAGACTAATGTGACTTTCTCGTAAAAGCTCTTTGACAAGAAGCAGATGTTATTCCAAACATGGCTTTAAGAGTGCGTACAAAATTCCTAAGGAAGTTTCAACCAGCACAGAAGGCGTAACGAAATGAACTCGAGGAGGAGAGGAAACCATTAATGGTTTGAACAACATTTCAACTAAACTGTTCTTTTTACTGGCAATGGAAGCAATGCATCTGATTCAATTATTGCTACTTAATAGTAAGCTTATCACAACGTCTTTGGAACTTTGTGCAGAATAATTTATTACTGCCAACTGATGAACCGTAACAAACCCCTAGAATAGAACCCGGTTTGGTTTTGTTAAAAATCAAATTTTAGTAAATTTCGATAAATGTTGATGAAATGTGTGATTGGACAGTTGATAAAAATTTTGGAGCTCATGAAATAGGATTAAAAATGAGTTCCAAAAAATGGGAGAAAACAGGGCTAGACTAGATTAGTTAAAGGAGGAGGAGGAGAAGTTAAAAATCTTACCGAACCGTACTGTAAAGTAGTCGTAGAAGAGTGATTGGAGAAAGGTGTTTGCCAGTACACTAATAAACATGTTACATGCATTATCAAAGACTCGACATGCCCATATTCAAGTCCAGGATCTGGACCCAAGCACAGTATATAGTCCAAATGAAATGGGAGAGAATTACCAGTAAAAATATGCCCCACTTATTCACGCTCCACGCTAGATACAGCCTTTATATATAGTTGCATACCCATTTCCTATCTAAAAACTCTACCTTGAGAGAGCCAAAGGACTAAAGAAATCCCACAGAAACATCTCTTCTTGGGTCTCTAGATATTTTTCTACAGTTAGCTCTCAGTTCTGTTTTTGTTAAGACCTCTTCTACTACAGACCTGTTGTCGACCCCAAACTTATTCAGAACAACAAACTGTTGGTTTCGGGTCCATTCCTTGTTTCCTTTTTATTCTTTGTGGCACTAAACAGCAAACATTGTCCGCCATGATCACCGGAACCCGAAAATGCTATTATTTAATGCCAGCACCCTTAATCATCACACAAATATTTGCATTGTGGTGAGTACTGTCTTTCCTAATCTCTTCTGTTGCATAGAATTTCTGCATAGTTGTACTCCCCTTAAAATCTAAATAAGGGAAAATGAACAGTGTCTTTCTGCTGACAAAACCAAAATTCCTTGGAAACTTTATGTTGCATGTATGTATGAGCTAAACATGTTGAATTTTTGAATCAGGTAACCATCTTCTAAATGAAACTCCAGTAGAGTTTTAGAGGCAGGAACTGAAGAAATTTGTGGAGCAGACAAGATAAAAAGTGCAAAATTTGAAAACTGGCATAAAAAGAAACAGAAATGTGTGCAAAAGTATTACCTTCGTTCACAGATGAGAACCAGGATCTGCACAAGCAGATAGGCTGTATGAATGGGATATTTCAGCTCTTTGATCGCCACCATTTCCCAACACGCCGGCGCATCAGCAGCCAAAATCACAAAAGACTACTTCCAGGTGATTCTTTATGTAACCAGAAAGTTAAGATTCAAATATGCATTTATTTAAAATTTTATTTCATATTTTCGACACATTTATGCATAGTATTGTGCTTTCGTCTTCTTTAACACTTTTAAAGTTATCATGACACTGTGAGCGCAGACAGGTTCCAGTTTTCCTGCATTCACAATGATCATCCCCCATATGTGCATTTTATATGGCAGTAATCCTTTTAGCATAGCAATACAGAAATGAAAATATATTATTTTGCAATAAGCGATAAATGCATAAAGCTATCCGCAATCTCTTATAAGATGGTAGAAAATGAGTTAAACGCCTTCAATAAGGTGAAAGCTCCAGCAAAAATATCACAATACAATCATAGTTTGTTAATTACCAACTCTCTACGAACACATCATGAATTTTATATAATCCATATAGGATTATTGATACATCATCCTTCATCTTCTATTTACAAAATTAATTATATAGGAATACTCTGTATTAAGTCATAAATTTTTATCCTCACCTGCCACCAATATCTAACATTGTAATAATTCTGTGCTTGTTAAGGTGCTCACCACAATATGAACCCTAGACATGCAACAGAAGCAATAAAGGTAAGATTCTGAACAAGTTCCTTTTGTGGATTTTTTTTTTATTATTTGAAGAAATCGAAAAACTCCCATGTTATAGTTTGGCATAACCAATTGTTTATTTGACAAGAGGTAATTGTGTGACTTTCATTCACAGGAAAAAGATTTGGAGGAGGCGCAGAAAGAGTTGAGAATCTCCTTTGAATCATCCCGAGCCTCATGTTCATCTTCCTCCTGTTCATCCCTGCTTTCATCATCTGATTCCAATAAAATGGCTCAACCAGAAGCTATTTCATTTATTCCAAAAAAAATTCGTGAAACCCCACATCAAACCACAGCCATGAAAGAACAAAATACTTCATTTTCCACGGGCCAGCAGTCCCTTGATCTCCGGGATGTAGTGAAGGATTCAATGTACAGAGAAACCCGTGGCTTGTCCATCAAATCTAAGGCTAAAGATGAAAGAAGAGGCTCTGTGTTGAAGCACATCGACTCTCCCAGGCCTTCTCAGCAATTCAAAAGTGTTCAGTCTCGGCTTGCTGTTTCCAATGGATCAATTCAGGATCTTGGTAAGCTCCAAGAAGTAACAGAGAAATACAAGGATGAGCGGCTGGCACTTCCTCGTTTCTCTTACGATGGAAGAGAATCACGAGATACATTGAATTCTACCATTCAGCGCAAAGAACTTCCCAGGTTATCGTTGGACAGTAGAGCTAGTACTGTGAAGAGTTCAGCCCTTCAATCCAGATCAAACTTTCTTTTACGGGATCTGCATATAGGAAACGAAAACTCCAGCCAAGTTCTACCCTCTAACCAAGAACCAGGAAGTAACAAAAGATCATCCAATGTCGTGGCAAAGCTAATGGGCTTGGAAGCCTTCTCAGACGTTATTTCCACAAGTGAGAGCAGGATTATAAAGATAAAGTCATGTGCTGACATAGATTCTGTTCCAAGATCGCCAAAACCAGCTGGCATGGGCAAGTACACTCAAGATTCTTGTTCCCCGCGTGTTTTGCAAAAGGATCCTGCCTTGTCACAGTTGGGCAATGCCAATTCAGTCAGGAAACTGACTTCATGCTCAAGGTTTCCACCTGAACCAGCTCCATCGAGGCAGCCATATACTAGTCAAGGCTCTCGAAAGCAAGCTTTAGAAAGTAGGAAATCTTCGGCAATGACCCCAAATATGTCCTCTGTTTATGGTGAGATTGAGAAAAGGATAACAGAACTTGAATTCCCGAAATCTGGTAAGGATCTCGCGGTCTTAAAACATATTTTTGAAGCAAAAACAAGACAAAGGTTGGAGAACAGAAAAGGGGACCTTACCGAATCTGCATGTCAAACAAGCAGATACAGTGTGGAGAACATTATCTCTGATCTGGATTTTAGATTGTCCAAGCGGCAGGATCAACGGATTAACCACCAAGTTCCCACCATGAAGGGGACCGTCCCTCCAAAGACTTCTATTATGATCATGAAACCAGCCAAAGTGTTTGACAAAATCAAGATTTCAAGTTCTTCTTCGGTTCCAGCTCCAGATACATCGCATTTGCAAAAACTCAGAACTCGGGATTCTACATATAACCGGGAGAGTTCAGTTCAAAAAAATCCAGGAAAAGATTTTACGCCAAGGAATAATCTGAAAGACCGTAGTTGGCATATTCATTCCACTGATAAGAATATCAATTGGAGAAATTCAGAAGTACAGAAAACCTCAAAACCACCTCAATGCATTAAGATAGAAAGCCGTGCTACCTGTGGAAGGAGTTCCGGAATGGCGAGTCCAAGATTAAAACAGAAGAAGCAAGGAATATATAGGCAATCTCATCCCACCACCCCGCCATCTGACTCGGGTATGATTAAAAAGAAATGTAATAAGCAAGTCGTAGCATCGGGTCACTCAAATAGAAAACTCCACCTGAAATCAACCAATCTGCAGCATAGTTATGACCAATTGAACGAGCGCAGTGGTGAGTCTGGTGACACAAGATACTCAAGTCACCAAAGTGATACAGCTTCTGTGATGTCAGAAAGCAATATTAGTCTCGTCTCACAGATAGAAACAGAGGTCGTCAGCTTGGCCCATTCCATTGAGATGAAAGCCAAACAGAACCAAGAACCTATACACAGGGTAAGTGCGATTTATTTAGTGCCCGTCCTGTGGTTCTAACTCACTTGTTAACAAGTTCCATTTTTCACCTTCCAGAATTCTGCAGCAAGATTGAGGGAAGACACAATAACGGCCGAACTTGCAACAACTATACTGGAACAACCAAGTCCTGTCTCAGTTCTTGATGCGGCATTTTGCAGAGATGACTCACCATCTCCTGTCAAGAAGATATCAACTGCTTTTAGAGGTATTGCTCTTTCTCTGAGTAACATCCATCTTGTATGTCACTAAGATAAATTACATTGATATGTGTAAGAAGGCTTAACCGTACTAACAGAAGAATGAGTTACATAAATATTACAGAGAATGAACCAATACAAGAGAGTGGCACATAATGAAATGTAGATTCTCCCCGTATTTATGTACCATTTCAACAGAAGTGAGGCTTTGATATTATTCTTTAGATAGTTGACAGGCCACCACAGAATTTGCAGGTCATATAAGACCAGCTGTCAACAATGTGTCAGTTTCACAATCAAACACAGAAAAGAATATAGAAGAAAAACAAGATAGTGAAGAAATCCTTTATTACTGCTTTATTAGCAAAGACTGACCTTTTCAGTCACTCTTAACATTTATTAGAGCAATAACATTTGTTGTTAATTAGAAATAAACCACATAAAAAAATGCTATACTTTGAAACCTATGTGATTTTGAATCTCATACGAAAAAGTTTGGCAAATGATAAAGTGAAACAGGGGCATTGAAATGAAAAAATTGGTACAAAAGGAATTATGCAAAAAGAAATAAAAAACCAATGACTAGAGACATGCAAAAGGAGAATACTCATCTACGCACAATTTCTTTTGTGTGTGATTACATAGCAAAAGCATATTTTGACTAATAGATATTGTTGTATCTTGTCAATACCTGAACAGGTGATGAAAGTCCAAATTTTGACGAGGCAGAATGGCATGTCGAGAATCTAAATGGTTTACCAGATCACAAAAGATTTCACAGGCACGGTCGCAGGGAATTAGATATGATTGAGCACTTAGTTCATAAGCTTAGATTATTGAACCCCACTCCTTATGTGGATGCTCTGGACCACAATACATTCATGTATGAGAGCTCCAATCCAGTTCTGCAATATATTACAAAGATATTACTGGCATCAGGACTCCTCAGAGATCTAATACCAGTCCCAACAGTCAATCAGAACCACTCTTCATACCATCTGATCAACCCTAAATTGTTTGAAGTCCTTGAACAAACTGAGCAAAACATGAAGCTGGAAAATGAAGAACTTGATGACAAGAATGCTTGCTTAAAATTTAATCAGAAAATTCACAGAAAAATTGTTTTTGATACAGTCAATGAAATTCTTGTTCACAAATTTGCTTCACGGGGATTATTCACCCTGGGACGAGAAAAGTTGAACCAAGAAGAGCTTCCAAAAGAAATTCATTTAGAGCTGAATCGTCTTCAGAGAAAGCAATATTGCAGCCAAGATGACGAGGATGATGGATTTGTGAGATTCTTGAAGGAAGATATGATGCATCAATCAGCAGATTGGGCAGAGTACACTTGTGAGATCCCAGCCTTGGTGTTAGACATTGAGCGCCTAATCTTCAAAGACCTGATTAATGAGGCAGTCATGAGAGAAGCCATTGGGTCTGCACAATTGACCAAGGAGGCATGCTGAGTTGCAGAGAACTGTTTACCATGTAATTTTGCCAAGCTCTACATTTCCTTGTTATGAATGTTTTTCCTCTTCGTGCCTAAAATAAAATATTTCACAAATATCATGATGCAGTAAAATATCTCTGTTAGTTGACAGCACAAATCTTTGTGTAAGCATGTAGTAGCTTGTTGTGGTCATATGCTACGTACAGAATCTAAAAGTGAATTGCATACTATAACTAAACTCCAGTTAAATGGTAGAAAATATATTGAAGAATATTTCATGACAGACTAATATTATTCCCCTCCTCCTGTTAATTATGAGGAACACCAAGTCACAAGCTGTATCTCATGTGGAAATCTTAAAAACAGGTACATAGAAGAACACACTCACTCCCCTCACCTCCAAATAAGAAAAACAATATTTCTCAATGATAAAAAGTAAGCAGCAAAACAAATTATCTCAACAAGCAAACCAGCGTAGTTTAACCTAGAGATATTTCAACGAACAAGCCAACATAAACAAGAAAAATAAAGCATAAACCACCATTCATGGTAAAATCAAGTGATTGTCATTTATCCACAATTCATCACCCAAACCATCACGGTAAGTCCAGAACTCAGAATGATAAACCAACGAAGTACATCCCGAACTGGTACAAGATAATAAAATCGTGTTTAAAGATACAATTCTACAGATATTTAACCACAGTTGTTTTGTTCCCAAATAGAGTATCTTCTCACTTTTGCTTCCCAAATACCTCTCATCAAGTTTGCATCAGTCACGCCAGAAAATCCAGAACTGGAATTGCTGAAATATGAAGTCAATTCTAAAATGAGCAAGGAAGAAATGTACAGAGAAAACACATTTTAGGAAGAAATGTCCTCTAGGAAATTTACAAACACAGTCTCCCTCTAATCTTACCCAGAATTCATATTAGCTTGTGCCTTTAACCAAACCAAGTCAGGCACTTGAACAAAGTCAAAACCAAGTACATCTTAAAACGCAACTTTAATGCAAGCTCGAAATTTTCCATTTATGTTCTGACACTTCCAGATTCGATTTTGCCATCAACATAAGAAACCTAAATGATTTAAGAGAAGTTTTTGTACATAAATTATAATTATACCTGCTAAATTCAGATACGAAGAAGATGCCCACCATTATCTATAATTCACTGCAAAACAGAGATAAAATTGATGCAAAGAGAGTGCTAGTGTTTCAGTTAATTATAAATGTCATATATTTTTTTAGTTAATTGTTTTTAACCTAGGGTAATAAATGACATTACATGAAAGTCCTCCATTCCCCAGCATTCCAGTTTGCATCCAAGAAATTCTTCAGATTTTTTTTCTTTTTCTCTCGAGAAATTAACGTAAGTCTATTCCTGCAGATAAGATGCAGGTTAAATAATGCTAATAGGGAAAACCATAACTCTAATGTGGAGGGCAACAGTCTTCGCTATGCTCAGAACTGCTGCTACCAATGTGTCCTTTCTTTTTGTAATAGAAAATGAGTTATTTAAAGAGATGATGCGGAGAGTATTGGAACTTTTAAGGAAAATAGTGAAATACAATTCCATAATCCATTCTCTAAGACTTTACTACGCTGAAATTCCATTATCCCAATTGCTGGTGGCATGTTCGCGTGGTCGTAGTTGATCGATACTCTCCTCAGCTAAACTTTGGTAGGGTCTCATGTAATTATTCTCAAGAGATCCGTACTTGTATGTATTCAGCATCTTGAGTTCAATGAGAAGTGGAAATGTCTATTGCATGCTCTAAACAAGGTAACTTTGTGGTGATGGGACATCTATGGAAATGCAATTATATGCTTATCACTTTTGAAATGTCAAATTGTGGATTTTGCCTGAATTTCTATTGCTTAATTTCTGCCTATAGTCATGCATTGGTATGTTTACTTGTTTCTAATAACCGTCCATCAAGTAACAAACACCTTCCTCAAGTAAGCCACCTTCCTCTTTTTTTTTTTTTAAATGCTTTATATATGCAGTGAACGTCTTCCTTTTTTCCCAATGGCATTCCTTCAACCTTGAACGTTGAGGTTCGTCACTTAGTTATTAATAATTAGTTCCACTAAATATTTTAAAACTATGCAACTAGCTCACCTCTTTCAAAGAACATGGTACATTTAATTTGTCAGTCTGTCTGAGTAAACTTTTAGTGCAACGCAGCTGGATTCCTGCCTGAGTAATGAAGACAAGTATAGATGGATGATGATGATGAAATATGGCTGGTTTCGGTTTTTTATTTTTTATTTTTTGTCTTTGTTTTATCTTTTCCATTTATTAGTTATTAGTGCCTGTGCGCTTAAGTTTTCCAGGAGTGTAATTTCAATTAGTTGGCCATTCTCTTATTTCTCTTGCAGCTGACAGTAGCATTCACTTGGCCTTTTCTAAATGAAGTTAATACATTTTGGGAGTCTCTCTCTCTTTCAATCCAATTTTCGGCATTCAATCTTGAATCAATTTTGTTCTCATGGAGCCATGTTGAGATCCTCGTGGAGATGCCACCAAGGAGCCGACCCAATGCTTGCAACCAAACATCATTCTCGGGTACCTAATAGAAGCGTATACACATGGTTTAAAAAATCCCAATTAAGGCCCGCCTTAGAGTGAGGCGAACAAAAAAGCCTCAAGGCACTAAAAGCGCGACAGTTTTTAGAGGCACACGCCTCACAACACTGCCTGAAGGTTTGTGAGGCATGCGCTTCTTAATTTTCCAAACCTATTTACTTTGTTTTGGATGTGAACCCACACAAAATAATAAAAAGTTTGATTGACTTACTTTGTATATTGGCTCAATATCAAAGATAGAAGGAGACCTAGGAAACTAGGCTATTTTCCAAGGCTAAGGTAACAAAGTTAGTCTGAGATTCACGACTAACTTCCTCTACAAAAATAGAAGAATGTTGCAGTTGATAGTGTGACTAGATCAGAAATAATCTATCATCCCTTGCTTTTTGGGTATGAAACTAGGCTATACAAAGCATCGAGAAAAAAAATGATATATCGAGTATTTCCCCTTACAATTCCAGTAAACCTACTTACACCATTAAATTTAAAACATTAAAAAATTGTGCTTCTTTTATACCCCGCTTTGAGAATAGTCCACTACCCCCACCAACTAAAGTAACAAACTTTAGTAACAGCTCTTTTTTGTTACTTTAGATTTCTTATGTTTGTTTGCACACTTAATTTAAATTGTTATATTATGAACAACACAGACATGCCGACACACGATTATTTAGGAAAGTAGGACACAAATACCTTGATTAAATTTTTAAAATTTTTAATTTGTATCTTATATTTGATTTTGTACTTTTTTTAATATTAATATTGGACGAGGCACATGCCAAATCAAACACCTGCTCAAGAAGTGTACCTAAAGTATCCCTTGAGCATTAAAAATTTAAGGAATAAGCAAAAATAAAAAATAAAAAAGATGCGGCATGTGACTTATTGGACCCATGTCATTGAATCCGAGGAGTTCAAGTGCCCGACATGACATCATACATGTCAGACACAGGTACACCACCCTAGTACAGGTGTTCATGGATAATATATTATAAATTTTGAGAAATATTTATAATTTATTATTTGCGTAATTTACATTTAATAGTTTTTTGATATTTTTTTGCTTTACGAGCCTCACTTCTCACTACTTGATTATGCCTTTTTAAACATTTGCCATACAATTACAAACTCTTCGTGGCTGTAATATACATGTAGACAAAATTAAATTAGCTAAAATTAACACTGGATAAATTTTGACATCACCATTCAACTTCAAGAAAAGAAAGCTATAAATCAGAAGAAACCTTAAAACTTCTATGCTATCAAGTAGCAATCTAATTTTCCAAGAAATGGTGGATTGTGGACAGATTAACTAAAAATGAACATAAAGAATGTAACCATTATTGTCTTTCAACTGCTTAAAGATCATTTCATTGGACTCCACCAATTATCAACCTCTATTTGTTCAAATATACAACACTCCTTTAATCATCCATTACTTGAGAGGTCAAGACAACTATACATTAAAGAGGAGTAAGATAAGCCAAATTTCAATTTCAGTTATGAAGATATTATCAATAACAAATGTTCACGAGACAACTACTTACCTCAAGAACTCAATAAAGTGGGACAATGCGCCTCTAGCAGTCTGTAAAGCTCGTAAAGAGAAAGTTCTAGCTCACTGACTACCCTGGAACTGGGGTTTGAAGCAGTTCCCTAAACATTACAAGTATACAGAGTCCAACTAAACATGCCTAATCTACAAATGACCTATGCCTGCGTATTTTCCCCATTTTCGTGGAGAACTTGCTTCAATGTCCTATTCTTCTCATCTTTTTCATCATGATAGTTGCCAAACCAAAGAGCAATTTTGTCAGTATCTGCAGTTTGAGAGTCAGTTGGCCTACCTAAAGACTTCCTGCTACTTTCAAATTTAAATTGTACGTTGGGCCTCCCATCCAAGAGAATATTTCTCCTGTCCCCTTTGGATTCACATGGACTGCTCCAAACAGCTTCAGTGATGCGCACAGATTGCTCTATAGCTGAAACACGATTATCCATAAATGTGTGATTCTGATGTCTCCATGCTGCCTCATCATAAAATTTAGCTGGAAGAACAGGCAACGATGCCTCCCCTTCCCCAAATTGAAGAGGCGGGGCAAGAAATGGATTACTTTCTGCTGCTTTTAGTGCCTGTGCAGCATCCCCTGGTTCAACAGCCACCCTTCCTTCAAACCCATTGCTAAACAATTTCTTCTGCATATTTAACAGGGGCATCTCAAACTTCTTATTCTGCTCATCAACCTGCTGTACTATATTATTGTTCCAAGTCTCCAATTCTTTCTCATTCCCCAATATTAAATCCTTATAAGTCTCGGGATCAGGAAACCTGGGCAACCAATCAGGTATATGCTCCTTGGGAGGGCTTTCACCTGTTTGCTTGAAACCAGGGTTCAGTTTTCTTTCTTTTACAACAGGAAAACAGGGAATTGAATACACAAACGGGTTTTCCTCCACTTCTTCAATGTACCTAATAATATCCCTAACTACTGCCGAACCAGAAAGACAATGACTAGGGTCAGAACCCCCCGAAAACCCCTGAATGGAGCCCAGATCCTCCAACCCCTGAATCACATCAAACACATTACCATCACTCCTATTGACTAAATTCGCTTTATAATTTGCAGTTCTTCCCACCTCTGTAATGTACCTGACCGCTACATCTGATAGAGTATTCAGTGCGGACTGCTGGAAGCTCTGAAACCCTAAGCTCTCGCATAACTGAGCCACAGCAATTATAGAAATGGCCTCAGCAAAATCGTCAATTCCCAACTTCTTGTTCTTCTTTTTTGCCTGTAGACTTTCCTTCTCACTCAAGAATCCCATGTTGGCCTTTCCATTTTCATCGCTCATATTCAACAACCCTTCATATCATATCCTATCAAATAACTGAGCCACAGCAATTCTAGCAATGGCCTCAGCAAAATGTCAATTCTAACTTCTTGTTCTTCTTTTTTGCCTGTAGACTTTCCTTCTCACTCAAGAATCCAACGTTAGCCTTCCCATTTTCATCGTTCATATTCAAGAACGCTTCATATCATGTCCTATCAAATAACTTCACTCGAAGTGAATTTCCCGCAAATGCAATTCCCCCAAGAATCGCATTTCACAGGAAAATCATCGAGACAAGAAAAAATAAAAATAAAACCCGAAGCTCAAGCCAAGAAAAAAGAATTCAACT
Organism: Fraxinus baroniana; assembly: GCA_903798355.1. Lineage (NCBI taxonomy): Eukaryota > Viridiplantae > Streptophyta > Magnoliopsida > Lamiales > Oleaceae > Fraxinus > Fraxinus baroniana. Next base: position 1,845 of record CAIGRO010118720.1, on the reverse strand, counting down.
AGACTGGGTTAAAGAATTGGAAAGCAGAGAACTCGCCCAGGATTCTAGGGTTTAAAGTGGAAACGAAGAGAATCAAATCGATTAAGCCTGAGTAATTTAATCAGATATTAATGGATTATTGAATGATTTTGCAGAGGTTTGCTTGGAATAAAGACAAACTAAATCTCTATAAACCCTCTGGATCGATAGAGAAAGGAAGACGAATTGAAATGGTGAGGAGTCGCAACTGTTTAAACATCCAGGAAGCATTGGTGATTGGCGTGTGATAAACAGCGATTTATGAATAAAATATAGAGTAATGTTATCTGTACATAAGGGGTGACAAAAAGGTTGACAAAATATCAATTATCACCTCCCTATTGGAGGGGGTGGCAGACGCCTTAGTACGTGTAGCCTGACTCTTAAGGTTAATTTCAAAAATAGATACTGAAGTTTATTAAACATTTCAAAATGGTCATTGAATTTTATTTTCTTACAGTAGAGGTCATGCAAGTTTTTAATAGTTACACTAATGGTCAATGGACTGACATAAATCAAAGATTCTGCATGGCTCCATTAATGTCAAGTCGAATATAGATGATGTTAACTAATAGGGTGGCCCTTCCTTCATAGAATTTTGGTGCCCGAGTTTGCACCGGGTCAAACGCGGGCACCCCCCTATTGGTGTCAGGCCAATAGGGGGGGTGCTTGAGTTTGATCCGGGCACCAATATTCTGTGAAAAGGGCTTTGCCCTAACTAATATGCCCTGTCAAATATAATCATAAATTTTGTGTAATACGTTTTCATGTCTGAACCTTTTTTTCATCTAAACAATATCAACCCCATTTGAACATTATTTCGTAATTCTCCAAATATCTCCAACCTTCAAAGCCTTTTGTGTCCATGTTGATATTTAATAGTGCCACAAGATTTTTTGTTCATATTTTCATGCCAAAAGACAATTTAAAATACGAGTGATCACTACCATAAAAATACTTCAATGATCATTGATATGGTATAATCGTGCTCGAGCACTATTAACTCGAGCTCATGCCGCCTCATGAAACACGACCCAATTCCTCGGGCACGGACGATGTGCTCGGAGCAGACGGTCTACAATGCTCGAGCACATGTACCATTGCCTTTGATGGATTAGTAACATTAGTCTTCGAGATATGTCCTTGATCAATGTAGTATCCTCGAGTATTATCCCTCAAGCACATGGACACTAACTTATCCAAGTACTCTAGCCCTATCCAATTACCCCAATTAAGGGATCCTAGGTCCTGAAGGAGTTTTACCTTGAGGAACGTCTCAAATAAGGAAAGCTTGGACTTCTAATTGCAATCAAACACTAATCACTCCTTGAAATAAGGATGACAAATCCTACTATGAGTAAAATACTACCCGACACTATAAATATACGACATGTGATCATTATTCAGGTACGTTTTTCATTTATATTCTCAATATATATTTTCTCTCAAATTTATCTCTCTAACTTAAGTATCGGAGGGGTGACGAGAACACATATCGACGCATTTGTTTCAGGTATCGGAATATCTCGTTCGTGCTCTTTCCCAATCGTCAAGCTCGGAATTCAATAGGTGCGATTTTTGTTAGCATCAATCATTATTAATTTTTTTTAACAAACTTCAACAACATTTATTAAATCTAACCCAATTAAAAATGATATATTATTTATTTATTTATTACGTTGTGGGGAATCAAATATTTTATTGAAATTAACCAAATTTGAATATCAATCATGCTACTTGTATAATCTTTTTTTACAGTTTTGGTTGACAACTCACACTTGACAACATCAAATTCATTCATTTTAAAAACTGTTTTTTTATATTTAT
>CAIGRO010118684.1:0-13573 GCA_903798355.1 Fraxinus baroniana | reverse complement strand
AAATGCCAGCGGTTTGCGCCAAACATCAAACTCCCACCGGAGAGCTGAACTGTATAATAGTACCATGGCCTTTTGCAAAATAGAAGGTCGACCTTATCGGTCCCATGCCCACAGGAAAAGGAGGCATGAAGTTTGCAATTGTGGTGGTCGACTACTTCACCAAGTGGGCTGAAGCGGAACCCCTGGCAAAGATTACCAAACAGAAGACCACTGAGTTCATGTGGAAGTCAATCATACCTTCAATTGGAATACCTCACTCCATAGTAACAGACAATGGGAAACAGTTCGAAAATACTACCTTTGCAAATTTCTGCGACGAATTGGGAATACAGAAACACTTCTCCATGCCGAATCACCCCCAGGCCAATGGCCAAGTTGAGGCTATTAATAAGATTATCAAGCATACGTTGAAATCAAAGCTTGATACTCTTAAGGGAGGATGGACAGAGGAACTCCCCAGCGTGCTATGGTCCTACCGCACCATTGCTAGAAGAAGCACCGGAGAAACCCCTTTCTCCTTAGCCTATACTCTTAAGGGAGGATGGGCAGAAGAACTCCCCAGCGTGCTATGGTCCTATCGCACTACTGCTAGGAGTAGCACTGGAGAAACCTTTCTCCTTAGCCTTCGGAGTAGAGGCTATAATTCCCTTTGAGGTTGAAAACCTTTCTATCAGAACTTTGGCGCATCAGAAAGGTAGAAACGAGTAAATATTATGAGAAGAACTAGATTTAATAGAAGAAAAAAGAAGCGTTGCCGAAGCCAGAAACGCAGTATACAAACAATGTAACGCAAGGTATTATAACCAAAGAGTGAGGAAGCGACAATTTGAAGTTGGTGACCTCGTCCTAAGAAAGGTCTTCCTCACCGGAGAAGGAGCTCGTCATGGCAACAAGAGAGTTGAATACTGGATCATTAGGACCAAACTGGGAAGGCCCTTACAAAATAAGCAAAGTGTTGCTTAAAGGGGCCTACGAACTGGAGGACATGGAAGGGAAACCCCTACTGCATCCCTGGAATGCAGAGCACCTCAAAAAGTATTACGAATAGGCTGCTGTAATATGTTGATACTATAAATAAAAATATGTTTACCAAAAGAAGTGCGGCGTGTACAAGGAATTTCTACAAAGCCCTACTCATGAAGTAAGCCGAGCTAAATGTTGCAATTACTGCAACACTTAGCATAATTCCTACGAAGAATTTCTATAAAGCCCTATTCATATAATAGGTTGAGCTAAAAAGTTGCAAGCGCTGCAACACTTTGCGTAATTTTTATAAACTGCGAAAGTTTTGTTCATAATGCAAGTTCACTCGAGATTATAAAGGCGGAAGTAGAACATCAAATAATATGTTTTCCATTCACGAAAATAAGGAAAATACAAGAGCTAAAAGGAGTTCGAAATAAAAACTAAGAACTAGGGGGATTGGGGGTGGGATCTTCAGTCACAACTAGTTGAGCTTCGACTTGCTGACCTTCAGCAGCACCCAGCAACTGTTCCATCTCCTTCTCCTGCTCCTTCTGAGCCTCCACCAAGAAAGCAGTATCTCAGTCCGACCGTTGCTGGTTGATGAATTTCACGATCTCGCCTATGGCCAAAACATACACTTCCTGGGCGATGGCGTCGAAAGCAGGAGAAGCCCTCCATTCCTCCATAGCTTTGGAGACCTTCAATTCGGTCTCCACCTTCAAAGCCATGGCCTGAGCTACCACCTTGTCAGCACGTTTCTTTTCCAGCTCGGCCCGAGAATTCGCCTTCTCACCCCAGAGATGCAGCGCCTTATTTTCATCAAGCAGCTTATGTTCCTTAGTAAGGCAGGCGTCAAGTTCCTCCCCAATCTTGTTCAGACGGTCTTCATAGTCCCTCTTTTCCTCAGCAAAAGACGACCTCTCCGCCTCCACCTCGGCGAAGAGCTTATCAGCTTTAGCCTTGAACTCCATTACGGAGTCAAGCTCCGTCTTGACCTAGGATACACAAAAATAACATTAGGATACACGAAGATGTTGTAACCTAAAGAAACACACATGGAAAACAAGTCCTTACCTTATCAACCACCGAAGACATGTGGAGGACAGCCCTGTGGCAAAACAGTTGAGCTGTAAGGACGTTCTCTCCAATGGGCATGTCATTCAAGAAGCCCTGCTCCTTATCATTCCAACTCTTGGACATCAGGACGGCAGACTCTCTAAGGGGGGTGAGAAGTGAAGACACCGACTCCCTCGTCGGAGAAGGAGCTCGGAGAAAGTCAAGCAGCACCTCAGGTCGACGCCCAACAAGTTCCTCAACTCCCGACCTCTGGAGATCAGGGCACTTTTCTTGAGGCTTTGAGGAAGAGGTCGTAGTCGCCACTGGGATCGTTGCAGAAATCGGAGAACTCGGTATGGCTGCAGCAATTGGTAGATTGGCAGAACGGCGCCTCTGTAGAGGCTGTTCGATCTCTACACTTTCAAGTTGGCCCCCCTTGTTGGCAATAACTTCCTCCCTTTTTCTTTTCGTGGCCTCAACTGCCTTTGCCGCCTTAGCAGCACGGAAGCTCAACATCTCTGATGATTGACCTAAGATACATAAGGGAAAGGGTAAGAAAAGAACTAAAAGCGAACAGGAGTAAAAAGAGCGAACAATGTCCTTACGAAAGGAGGCCGAAGCTGAGGTCCTAGGTCTAGTAGTGGCCGAACTGGGAGGCACGGCTCTGAGCAAACCCGCCGTAAAAAGATTATCATTCGTAATCACGAACTTGCAAGATCTCTCCTTATGTGGCAGAGCTCGGATCGCGTCAGCTCATTTCTTAATCGCTGAATTCAGATGACAAGGCTGGTAAACTGCAAAACGCAAAAGAAATAAGGAATTAGTCCCTTCAGTCAACAGCTAAGACGAGAAAACGGTAATAAGCGCTCTCACTTACAAAGGGGATGGTAGAGAGTAGGGACCACGTCATCCCTATCCACCTCATCAGAATGGAACTGCCACTTCCCCAGGACGTAGAAGAACTCCTCTTTCCATCCCTTGATCGAAGAGGGAGTATCTAGCACTAACGAACCCCCCGTCCTAGGCCTGGCACTGGTATACCACCAACCCCTACCTTTCCCATCCTCCTTGAAGGTGAATAAGGAGTTGAATGTGGAAACATCTATTTCTAGATGACCTAACTGCTTCCATAGGATTGAGGTCGCCACTAAGGTCCTCCACCCATTGGGACATAATTGAGTAGGGGCTATTCCCCAGGAGGCAAGGAAAGATCTAATAACTCTGGGAAAGGAAAGTCGCATGCTGGCACTCAGGATGACGTCATTCAAAGCTACGCATCCCACAGGGGGTTGATCAGCTCGATCAGTAGAGGAAGGTATAACTAACTCTACAGTCGGTGGAATGCTGTATCTAGCCCTAATTGTGGCTAAGGACCCCTCCGTTATAACCGACCTAAGGGCACTAGCTCCCCAAGTACCACTCTCGCTACTACTCTCCTCACGCGTCCTCTCCTTTCTCAACTTATGTCTGTGCTCCATGCTTCTAGGTGAGTTTGACAGTGGGTTTGGGGAAGGAGGTTGAGGATAAAACGAAGCCAGGGAAGTGGTGAGAATATTTCTTGGCAATCAGATCTGGCAGTAGAAGGGCTATATGAAGACGAAGAGGGTGCGAAATCTTCCTCTTGATTCGCCCATGAATACGCACGAGATTCGTCCGAGCTCATACACGCGAGTTGAAGAGAAAATAATGAGCAAAAGAAAAGGTATCCTAAAATGGCAGAAGAATACCTGGATGGTTATCCCGTTCGGAGAGTCAAGGAAAAGAGAAGGGCCAGAGAATTTGTGGATTCGAAAGTATGAAAGGTTGAAAATGCAAAGGAATAATGAAAAAGTAACCGTTTGGGGGTATTGAAAGGCGGAAGGTGAGCCGCCAAAAATTGAAACAACCAAACGGCTGTCCATCAATACTTTTGGGAGAGAAAACGTCCCCCAATCGCTGGGCGACAAGTGTGACTGATAGCTGTAAAGGACAATTATTACTTAAATTGGAACTTGTGCCATGTCATTTCAACAAGGTCAGTCTCTTATTCGAAATTAGATCTGACCTGGGGGGTAACTGTTGATACCGACCTAGAGCTCATTGAGATCGGACTGTTATATCTCAGTAAGGGGAGGGTAATGCGAGGTCGGTCCTGCGAGGTCAGTTCGGTCCTTAAGTGACTTACCCAGCAAGCTATTGTAGTCTTTCGAGGCACATCAGTTCCTAATGATTAAATATCACTGGCAAGATCTTTAATCTACCAACCAGAGGGGGACACGTGTAAAGGCCTTGTGTCAGCGCCCCCTTTAGTCCCCCAATCAGAAGCTTTAACTTGTCTTGTTAGACAATGCATTTACTGCTGGGACCCGCCTATCCCATCACCTCACGATCAACAGTATAAAGTTGAGATCGGGCGCTAATCCTGTGACGCCAACACACGACTTAGTTCAGGTTGGTCTCTTGGATTGACAAGACAGGAGTATTAGGCCTAAATATATCTCCCTATAAAAGGGGGGAAAATGCCAATAGATGGGGGGGATGAAAAAAATCCAAGGAAAAACACTAGAAGAACTCACTGTAACCCTTCGAATATTTGTTATAATCAAAAAGTAACATTATTGCTGGATGATAATGAGAATCGCTTTTATTTATCCCTCTTAGATAATTATTTTGTATTTGAAGTTGACTTTAATCTTGTTCGAGCAATTTTAGACGTCAACAACTATTATTGTCAAAAACGTTCATACATTTCATTTTTGATATTTTTCACTATTAATTATACATTTGATTGCGTAAACCATCATTTCTATCCATTTTCATCTAAGTTTTCAATAAAAAGTTGTGAAATGACAAATATACCATTCTATTTAAATATTAAAAATGGAAATGAATAATAAATTATAAAAGTGTAAACCCTCCTCCTTTATCCAGGCCGAGCCGGACTTTTTAATCCATGACACTATTTTATAGTATAAGTAAGAGATTTCGCTGCTTTCTAAAGATAGAGTTTGACCAAGTGTCTAAATTGAAACAACATAAAAGTTTGATGTGTAATATTGAACAAAATCGAATTCAATAATTAAAGTTCGGTGATTAATAATGTTTGTGATCTACTATAACCTAATGAATTATTTGTTGTTAAGCTAACTTAACAAATAAATGAAATATTTAATAATTAAATCTCGACTAAAAATCAGATTTTCTGTAGATATGATAAAAGCTTATAAAATCCGTGTTTCAAAAGTTTTGGACTTCATAGTTAAAAATAAAATTAAAAAAATGAATTTTTGAAAAAAGGACCAAACAAGGACTAAACCTTACTTAAATATTAAAAACCGAAAACTAATAATGCAAGACTTATGTTATATGATTTAATTAATTTATTATTAATATAACCCTTATTAGTGTACAAGTCAAAAAAGCCGTGATGCAGAAGGTTGAATTTGGGACAATCCCAAATGGAATTCCACCTATTAAATTGTAGAAAATTGAATTCCATCAAATTAAATAATTGAATTTGCCTGCTACAGCAAGCATATTTTTCAGCAGACGGAGCAGGCAGATTTTTTGCTCGGTGCCACAGAGCTCGAGCCGCCGTCCGAGCCCACGAGCTTTTTTCCCACCCCTAATCGTATCACTGTTTTAATAGCAGGCAGCTTGATGCTTTTGATTGCATTCAAATCCTTTAATTAACAAATGCTTAAGCTCTTGATGCGGGTTGTTTATGTAAACCTAAACCAGCATCAATAATCTGATAATAAGAGAGGCAGGCTTTCCATTATTTCAAACACACACACACACACACAGAGGTGGAAATACTTATTAAAAACTAATTAACATACACCAAACCAAGAAAATATCGATAATACAGAAGCCGTGCAAAAGTAAAGCACATGTGATGTAAGTTTCTGCAGACTATCTATCAGAAGTGAAGTAATTCTAATCCCACAGAACATAGCGGTCCCGAAAGAGCCATGTCTAGTTCCCTTTTTGAGCAACGAATAGTGTAATAATCATCATAAATTGCTCTCTTTGCATCAATTAATCAACTTCTCGTTGAGTACCATGTCACTAACCCCATCTTCTCTTTGACTCTTGATTAGCATCAGACATATTACCTTGCCAACTAACTGTAGCTATTGATGGGCAAGAAAAGTCCTTTGGTCCTGGGTGATTAACATATGTCCCTATTGACCCCAAAAAAATGAACTCAACAGATGTTGGGTCCACTCGTGCATGCGTAAGCTAGGTTCAAACTGAATGATGACCCTTAGATGAAATTACACATGACCCCATCCCCTCGGGCGAAAAATCAAATCCTAGCCATCACGTTGATTTTCCTAGCTTTACAAAGCGTTTAATGCTCTACATCCTATTGACAAGACAAGACACAAATACACTTTTTACAGAAGTCACATCAATCATTCAAAAATTCTATAATAAATTTAATATCTCCGCACGTGGGCCGTCACTAGCTGGCAGAGCCTGGACCTATACCGCATTGGCGCATCCACTTCGAATTACTTGAGCCTCGAAAATTGGCACAGTACCTTATCTCTATTGCTGGTGAGTTCCGTATGAGTGGGTCCACGACTGAACCGGCTCAGCCACATGGCGGTACTGGTAACAAGTTGTCAATAGTCCCCTATGTACATGTGTGATTATTTATGTCATGCATGAACTTTTAGTAGAATAGAACGTTTTCAAATTTTTAGTTCATCACAATAGTCCCCTAAGTCCATGTGTGATTATTCATGTCAGACGTGGACTTATTCACTTTGAGAGTAGCTGAATTTATTTGGAGCTAAGGCAGAGGAATGCTGAACTGCCAGGCTTTCTCACTTTGAGAGTAGCTGAATTTATTTGAAGCTGAGGTAGAGAAATGCTGAACTGCTGAGGCTGTCTATTCAAAGAGAGCTGAATATGTTTTGACGCCGAGGCAGTTAATTATTGAACTGCCGAGGCTGATTTACTAAATTGATTGGCCTTGATATTGGTGCATATGATTTGATGATTTTGCATGTTACCAAGGCAGGACAGCTAAAGTGGTACAACTCTTAATACATGTACGATCGTCACATTAAATGCGCAATGATGGCTAATGATGGGTACGCATTTTTGCGATAAGTGCTAACACACCAAGGCAGGCACGTGACATTCACTAATTGATTTAGGTGTTGGCAAAACTATCCGTTTTGATTCTACGGCTTAGATGAGGTAAGAAATTGAGCGGCTCGAATTCAATGGGCCTGGATCTGATGACTAGGATTCTTCCTTTTTAATATAAAAGGCCAAACTTGTGTTATTTTGAAGTTTTTACCTTTACGAAAATCATTCAAATTCTCTCAAGTATTCGAACTTTCAAAAAAAAATTCGGCATCCTCCTGTTCTCCGGCAAGTCTTCTTAGATCCCATTTCCTTCTTAGTATTTTCTTGTGAAAAGGATTTCACAATCTTTCATCAATTTTTGTAATTTTTTAATATTTTCCACATTTGCTAATAGATTCCGAGGCGTTTAGGACAGTTACAGTTGCTAGGTTTGGTGGGGAATCCGTTTCTGGGGAGTCTTTTGAGTGGTATACAAATAGTGAGGAACCTATAGACTACGAGGCAGGTTGTAGATTCTGGTTCACATTACGAGCTCTACGAGGCGGAGTGGGAAGCGATTGAGGATATATACAAACGATCCTTGAAGCATCGAAGTTTTGACCACTTCATCGATAGGAACCGATATTTCAATGACTTCGGATTGATGGCTTCCAAGGGTATGAAGCCCCTTTACTTGCTTTCATTTTTATTCTTTCTGTTGGCTTTTAGTCTTTTGGTATTTTGCAGATAAATTTGTGAAGGAGTACCCCACTCTAGACATGGACACTATTTTAAATGCCACTGCTCCAACTGGTGCCAAGGCTCTGAAGCATTCCTCTTCCGACACCAAACAAGTGAGGGCTAGACTAGAGCGACTCAGCAAGGATCATGCTGAGAAGGGGGCAAGGAAGAGGCTTACAAGTGGGCCTCGGAGGTTACTAATAAAGGAAATGGGGGAGCAGAGGAGGGGACCCAGAAAAAGTGGGGTTGGTGCACAGCAACGGGGCCCTAGTGAAGTTTGGGACCTCGATATCCCATTCGAGCAAAGATGCCCCCACCGTCGAAGCTCATGGAGTCCGCTACAAAGCAATGAAGGTGGAGAGAGTTCGAAAAGCCAGTGAAGAGGCTACGAATGAGAAAGCCCAAGCCTCTGAGACTTCAAAGAGAGTAATAAGGACTCCGGGGAAGTATGGTAGCTTCCAGTAAAGGTGGCAGAAGCAGCTGAAGCTGCTGAGGCAAAGAGGAAGGAAGTTCCCGCTGAAGTTGCGGACCGACTTGGTGAGGTTGACTCTGAGGCGGAGGTCGAGCAACCTATGAAGCGACGTCACTTCTTCTGGCCGTTCCTGTTGTGCTACGACCTCTTCTTCTAGGTCTCAGGAGAGGTGCCCAAATTTATAGAGGCCAAATTTTGAAGGTTTGGTGGGGCGCCAACTTGACATTTATCTTAACTTCCTCCTAGCTCCTTCTCCAACAAGGGAATCAATAGCTGGACTTCCTTCCCCTTTAAGAGAATCAGCATCTCTGATGACTAGAAGCCGGAATGATAGGTAATAGTAATTCTTGGCTGAAATGCCAATTGGGAAGAACATCATCTCAACCCAGCTCTACAGCTATATGTTAATCCTCCACATGATGTCGGTGGCTGAGAAAGTGGCCTTTTGAACTTGTTGATATTCCTTAAGAATTTTGAATTAATTATTGGGATTCATAATGCAACCTTTCTCTATTTTTCAGGCAAAGGCTGAGCTCGATAAAATGCTTAAGGTGAGAGATTGGACCAATGTCCTCTTCGAGAAGGTGGAAGCGGAAAAGGCAATCTTTACCGAGAAAAAGAAAGATTATGAAGATCGCTTGAATAAGATGGGAGAAGAACTTAATGCCCACCTCATTTCGGAGCTGAAGCTTATGGATGATGTCAAGGCCCTACAAAAATGGGGGGAGAAGGCCAATGCCCGAGAGGATAGAGAGAAAAGTCGAGCTTATGAAGCGACAACTCGGGTAGTTGAGGCTATAAAGATGGCAGAAGAAGACGAGTTCAAGGCTTCTAAGGCAGTGGAGAACTGGAGGGCCTCTCCAGAGTTTGATGCTCTTGCTCAGGCTGCCTATGTTTTGGCCTTAGGAGAAATTATTAAGTATATAAATAAAGAGCGGCCGAACTTTGACACTGATTTCCTGGCGGTGACGGATAAGGTGCAGAAGAAAGAGCTGGAGCAACTGTCTAAAGCAGTTGGAGTTCAGATCTCTCCCTGTTTCCGAAGATGCTATTCATGAATATGTTCCTCCCTAAGACCCCCCAGCCTAGTAGTTCATTTTGTACTTACTTTCTTTTTACATAAATTTCCTTAAAAAACGTTTGTAATATTTTTGACTTGTAATGAAGTTTTAGTTTTCTTGTTTAAGTATTTTTACTTCAGCAATAATTTATTTCTTGAAATTTATATGCTTTCCTGGGCTGAGTATTGCAAAGTATGAAACCTTAGTTCACGTCTCGTTACTAATAATATATATTTTTAAGAAATCCTTCTATGTGTTGCAAGCAACCTTTTTTAGGTTGGTCTGCCTATAAGCAGATTTTAGATATTTCTTCATAAGATGTTTCACTAAGTTTTGCAATACATGCGACCTTATATCGACTTGTTCATGAACATGGCTTAAGCATTTCCTTATGGGAATTTTTACTAAGTGTTACAGCACATACAACCTTAACTCGGCCTGCTCATAAGCAGGGCTTAGGTCAGTATGCCAGCGATCCTATATTTAATTAGAAACATATATTTTTATTATAAACAATATGCCATACAAAGCATAACCGCCATTTTACTGGTAATACTTTTTGAGGTGTTCTGCATTCCAGGGATACAATAGAGGTCTTCCTTCCATATCTTCCAACTCATAGGCTCCTCTGAGTAGTACCTTTGTTACTTTGTAAGGACCTTCCCAATTAGGTCCCAAGGACCCAGAATTGAGTTCTCTTGTTGAAAAAAAACTTTCCTTAATACGAGGTCGCCAACCTCGAATTCTCATTTCTTAGCTTTTTGATTGTAATACCTTGCATTGCATTGCATTGTTCGTATACCACATTTCTAATTTCGGCCTCATTCCTTTTTTCCTCTATCAAATCCAATTCTCCTCGTAACACCTGTTCGTTCCCATTTTCACAATATGTCATTATCCGAGTAGAGAGGATTCTTATCTCAAGTGGATCAAGTTTGACTTTCAGCGTATGCTTGATGATCTTATTAATCGCTTCAATCTAACCATTAGCTTGAGGGTGGTTTGGTATGGAGAAGTACTTTTGTATCCCAAATTTTTCATAAAAGTTTGTGAAACGAACATTGTCAAACTGTTTTCCGTTATTGTCATGATGGAATGTGGTATCCCGAACCTGCATATGATAGACTTCCATATAAATTTAGTAGTCTTATGCTCAGTTGTTTTGGCTAAGGGTTTGTCCTCCACCCATTTAGTAAAATTATTGATCGCCACGATTGTAAACATAGTTCCTCCTTTTCCAGTAGGCATGGGGCCAATCAGATCGACCCCCAATTTGGAAAAGGAACATAGGGCTATCACTAACTCAGCTCTCTTGGTGAAAGATTGAAATTGGGGACGAATCCCTGACATCTGTCATATTTTCTAGCAAACTCCAATGCATCTTTTTTCATGGTAAGCCAAAAGATGCTTGTCGTATAATTTTATGAACTAACGACTGTCCTCCGACATGATTTCCACATATTTTACCATATACCTCTTCCAAAGTATGATGTGCATCTCCTTCGCTTAAGCACCTAAGCAAGGCCACAGAATATATAACGATCTCATCCATCCATGTTGATTTTAGGTCAGTTGTCATAAAAACTACCTCTAGTTCCTCAATAGCTGGGTGGCAGATCCTCCCTACGGGGATGCTATCAAATTCCTCAATCCCTTCACTAGTTGCTAATCGAGCTAAAGCATCGACATGACCGTTTTGAGTTCGAGGAACTCGTTTGATTTGCACATCTTTGAAACTTTTCATCCCTCGCTTGCTAACTTTAGGGTAGTTGTTCCTCTTTCTTTCGCTTGGTAAGCTTCATTGACCTGGTCTAAAAATTTGTGGTATGATCGACGTCCATCCTCATAGACAGACCACCGGAATTTTGTCCTTGGTCTTAATCTTGAAAGGACTGCCATGAGCGCAGCATCGTCAAAATTTTTTTCTACTTCCATAGATTGTTTGTTGAATCTGCTCAGGTAACTCTTAAGTGATTTAGTTTTTCCTTGTTTGATGCTTACCAACTACTCATTTGGTATGGTTCTCCTTTTCGAACCCATGAACTAGGCGAGAAACGTTGTAGCAAGATGATTCCAATTTTTTATTGATTTTTGGTGTAATCTTCTAAACCACCTCTGGGCTTTGTCTTCACATTATAGCATCTCCAGCTCCTTGCAATTCCATCCAGGAAGCGTATTTGTCCAAATGACTTAGAGGATCTCTTTCCCCTTTGTACCCGATCAGTTGTGGCATTCTCAAATTTCCAGGTAGGGGTTCTGCCAGGATGTCCTGTGAAGGGAGAGTGACATTTTATGAGGTGGTTTTTTGTGCTCTCTTTGTTTCTAGCTTCCAAATCAGCTATGCATTTCAGCAGGGTACTCATCTCTAGCTCTGGTCATTCCATAGGGTGGTTAGTACGGGGCTCGTCGTGCCTTCTTGTGGGTGTTAAAGAGTGTTGAGAACCAAATCTATTAAATACACTATTTGTTCTCTTGGCAGTTGGTTTTACCGTTAGATAAGAACTCTTGACTTCTTCAGTTCCGCTTTTGGAGGATTCTCCACCTGAGAACTGGAGAGTCCATCTGGTGGGAAGTCGCCTAATTCTTTCTCGGTGAGGAGATTCCACCTCGGTATCATGTGGTGGATTAGAACTTGGTTATGCTCCAGTTTACTGACAACGTTTGTCAATCTTTCAATGGCTTCCCTCATTGCCACCATTTTAAGGGTCAGTTGTTTCGTTTTGACCTCGTCTCATTCCAGCATTTTGTGGATTATTGATTTGTTCAAGACGAGTATGCGAGTGATTTTTAGATGCTGAAAACTTATCCATGATATTGTTACTTCATGAGTTTTATGGAGAGATAACACTGATTGATTAATATATAATCAAAGGATTACAAAAGGTGATACAATGTTCATTTTCCTTATCAAATGGGATATTTGAAATATGAGAAATATAAGAGAATTTGTAATCTTCTTGGTCCCATGTTCTTGTCTCTCTTTTTCGCCTTCTCCCTCCTTTTATAGAAGGAAATATACATGTATCATGTACTTCATGTCTTATCGACTGCAATTCCGAGTTGAAGAAGTACGCTTGTTGGTGTACTTAGATTGGCTGTCAGCTCAGTTTGTCAGGTCATTATGAGTTAAACATGCAGGTGGTCCCTAGAAATTAATGAATTACTTAGGAGACTAAGCTAAAGTTTTTGATTGAAAGATTATGTGGGCGCTAATGTAAGACCTTTCCATGTGTATTTCGCTAATTGGTGGGTTATATTTTGTCAGTGAACTTGAATCATTATGTTTCCTTTAACCTCGATAAACTACACAAACTTCTGGTCCAAGCCAAACTATAGCCGAGTTGACCTTACTTCACCGAACTCAAATTAACACTTACTTATCACATACAATAATCCTAATTAATCAACCTCGGAGGTCGGGTGTCAACAAAATCTATCCCCTGTAATACGTCGCGATGAACATACGACAGATTCCCCCTTGAATAATCATTCAACTTGAAAAGCTTCAATTCGTTTACAAATTTGATGGTAAATAAGTAAGAGCGAATCTCATAATCTTCTCCATCAAACAATTCCACCTTGTATTCTCTAGTGGGAAGATGTTACTGCATTGAAAATGTTTTTTCACATTCAAATAAATGTCGGACAATATTCCTAAGGTGGACATAATGATTAGATCGTACCAAACCTAACCAAATGGAGTGATTCGAATCGATTCTACAAAAAAATTAATGATTTTGCTTGAATAATGTTATTTAATACCAATCTCTGTGGTAACACGTCATATGTTCAAGTAAGTGAATCATGTGATATTGTATTTAATTGAATCTGCCCCCAGGGCACATCTCCAAGTGGTAAAAGGGGCGGGTGAAAAAGCTCCAGCTTTGCTTGAGGCTGCCGCGTCAAGGGTTCGAATTCTTGGGTAAGTGTAAGTGTACAAGCAGCCTTCCATCATGTACCATTGGAAGCATAACCTGCGATTTACCTCCTTCACTAAGGCCAGGGCAGGACAGAGAAGGTGGGAGCCCTCAAGGTTGTGATTCAACCTTTAATTGAATCTATTAATTAATATTATGTAGTTGTCACCTAAGTTGATAATTGATACAAATGGTTATGAACAGGGGCGGACCCAGGATATTTGTCCAGTGCGGGCGGTATCAATAATATTTGTAAGTTTGATGATCTAGAATAAAGATACACCTTATAAAGG
>CAIGRO010118643.1:0-22556 GCA_903798355.1 Fraxinus baroniana | reverse complement strand
TGATCACATATCGTCAAATTAATTGATCACAGGTTATTTCATGGTCACAGATCAAAAACTTTATAGATCACATATCATTCAAATTATAGGTATATTTTATCTATGGATCACGTAAGTTACAGTTTATCGATCACAAATTACTTTAAATCACAGACACCTAATATTTAGTCACAAATCAGCCAAATAGTTGGTCACATATGCCTAATTGTTGGTCACAGACACCCCCAACAACCCCCAACAAATCCGCCCAAACCACAGCTACACACCACCAATGGATCCGCAATGCACATCCACAGATCCGCAACATCACCAATATATTCGCAACGCACGCCCAGACCACCTCACCGTACGCCCACTGAACCTACTCTCGTTTATCCTTCTTTGGAGATATAAAAGATCTGGGTGTCTTTGGGCTTCTTCTTCAAGCTCCTGTGTATTTGAAGAAACAGTTCAAATTTAACTTGGCAAACTTTTTGCCTCCAATGAATAATAATAAAACTCATAAAAGCAATGCAGATATTGATAAACTAAACCTCCTTGGTTGGTAATCGGAACTCATCGGCCTCTTCCTTAATGTTGAGCTGCAATTCAGCTTTTGCTTCTTCTTTTACCCTTGCCTTTTCCTCATCAATTGCCCTCGCTTTTGTCTCAATATCAGATGCAGTAGAATTTGAATCTGAATCAAAAGAGATAAAACCTTAATATAAAATTACAATGGAAACATGATACCTTCATCATCACATCCTTTGAGAATATTATCGGCAAACAGGTTATCCCCATCTGATGACATATCCAATTCCGAATTGAACTGCAGTGTCACGCCGTCCGGTGATGTCCGGCAACGTCGCGATGTAGAGAGGCGAGGAAGAGAGGGGTATGGGGGAGGGAGAGGGGAGAGGGGAGAGAGAGGGTGGGGGAAGGGAATAGATAGATATCAGCAAACAGGTCATCCCCATCTGATGACATATCCAATTCCGAATTGAATTCCTATTCCGAATTGAACTGCAGCGTCGCGACGTCCGGCAACGTCGCGATGTAGAGAGGCAAGGAAGAAAGGGGTATGGGGGAGGGAGGAGGGAGAAGGGAGAGAGAGGGTATGGGAAGGAGTAGATAGATAAATTAGGTTATGAATTAGAGTTTTAATATAATACCTGATTTTTGAATAATTAAATTTTGAACCTGATTTTTAAAAACTAATCTTCAAACACCTGATTTTTTTATAATTTCTCAATAATAATATGTGCAAGGCCGGACCCATTTGGTTAACCTATTTTGATGTGGCACCGGTATATATAGCGACTGCCCTCTCTGTGATTTTGGTCTTCGACCCTCGGCTGCCTATTTTTGTTCTCTGTGACCGGCTATTGCTCTGGCTTCTATTTCGTACCTCTGGTAGCCCCTGTTTGCGCCTCCTTTTTGCCCCTGTTTCTCTGTCCATTCCGGCAGCTTCTCTGCCTCCATTCACGACCTTGTCTGGGTGATTCCTTCGTGGTTGTGCCACAAGTTTCTTTGGGATGGTCTGGTGTTGGAGTTGCCTTGTGGTTTGGGTGTTTATCCGAGCCCTGAATAATCCACTTTTGCTTGCCAATTCCATTTGAAGGAGAAGCTTAATTCTTGCTTTATTTACGGTGTTCATATTGTTATTATCAATTGATTTGGTCTAACTTTTGTGATTGGAATCCATGACCTTTTTTAATATAGAAGTCATAATAAACCAACCAGTGACTTAACAGCCTTTGTCTTAATTCTGGGAGAAGTGTCGTCTTTAGTCAATTTTATTTTCTCCACATCGCTGTTACTTTCCTCCTCAACAGTCCAACAAAATTGAAGACAACAAGGGAGCAGTGATTTACATTGCTTTCCCTGTATTCAGGCTCTTGTCACATGGATCCCCTTCTGCTCCAATTTGTCAAGGATCTTACATAGTCGAACCATAAAGGGTCCAATCCCTGATAATCACCTTATTTAATACTCCTGTTCACTACTAATACTAATCCCATATTTTGCCTATCAGATCCCACATGAGAAATAATGCACTGAAACAGCATGGTAAAGTACACCGGAAACATTATATATAGAAATCCTGCAACTATCCAATAAGATATGCAAACATTTACTTCCACATTTACAGATAATATTGATCCAGATCTAACAGATGATGTAATAATGTTCAGTCAACAGAGAAAAATGAGGCGTCAGGACAATGACATGCTACTGTTCCCAACTTCTCTGGAAAGCTGCTTGTTATATAGAGTAATTGAACCCAGTTAGAGCCAGCGTGATGAATTCTCCTCCTTTCCCCACCTTAATCCCTTTCCACACCCAACGCCAATCTCTTTAATCCCTTCACTTATGTGCCAGAATAGAGAGAGATTTGGTAGGAAACTGCAAGATGCTTTTTTGTATATGATAATCAAAGGGAGTGGTTCTTGAAAGTTTCTGATAGTATGCTAATTCCGGTACTTTAAGGTACAACTTTTGTGGGTAAGGAGAGCAGATGGGACCGCTGTTTGATTAATCTCCTGTTCTTTGCATTTAGATTTCCGCCATAAAGGAAAAAGAAAATGCCACAATTCTACAGATTATTATATTTTCTCCCGATTAAGCCCCTATTGGGTAGAGATTTTAAGAATGTAGATTTTGGAGAATTTGTGGTTAAAAAATAGGAAACAATTATGGGTCTACGTGCAAAATTATTTTATTAGAAGATTGTATGGTTGACATGAGTTTTAGAAAATGGGAGCCCAACAAGATCTAAATTAGATGGCATCAACTAGAAGTCTAACAAAAGATGAACCAGATTATAGATTGTAAATATGATCTGAGATTTAGCTAATTATGATCCATGTGTCTGCAGCATTTTACAAGTATCTGAACCTCCTCAAGACTATGTAGAATATCCTTCTCTTATCTTGTTTCCCTTTAGTGCAAAATTTCTAGTTAATAAGATGTGACATTGTGCACAGGTTATCTGCTAACACGTACGAACCTGATCACCATCTTTGATCATGTAGATTTCTAAATAACTGCTGTCATTAAGTAGCTTGTGGCTATTGTAGGAAAGACAGAACTGGCCCCATACATGTGGCCTGCATAAACAAATTCAGCTTCCATTACGGTATCAGAAGAACCACACTTACGACCTGAATCTGCCAAAATATATAACCATTTTTTCTCGGAGACAAATGAACATTAATATCATACCACAAAAAATCCAGTTCTAAACTCATGAACATGTGCACTATATATAACCAACTCCCACTATTTGGAAACGGAAAACTCAAATGCAAATATGGAATTGGGGTACTTTTAATGCCCATAGCGAATAGAATTGATCTACTGCAGTTCAAAAGGCAATTCAAACATCTACCAAGAAAATGGAGCTGCCATCACACGTTGAGACGGTCAAATTGAAAATTACCACCGTGGTTTAAGTGCTATATAGACAATAGAACAAAGGAATAAGCATTGGAAATAGATTGCTTATATTGTAATATCACGCTTAAGACTGCCTCAAATTTTTCCTTAATGGTTTCAGAAACACAAATCCTGACTAATTTTCCTTTTCTTTTCAACTTCATATAATCATGGGTGCAATGCACCACAAGAATATTCAATTTTCATTGCCATGCCAAATGTTCTACAATTTCACATTCATATACAATACCCAAATAAAAATTCCACTACTTAAATCAATTTGCTGATTCAATCCATCATTTGCCCTCCCATACACAAACAAACAGATAAAGTCTCACGATTTCAAAACTCATTACCATGAAACTCTACCAGGCCCCGTCATTGGCAAATGACCAAATGCAGCCTCCACCGCCAGCTTCAGCTCCCTCACCCTACCCTTTTTTGTCACCTGAATCTCTACAAAACCGAACACACAAAGTAAAATCCAAAATGTTATTCGACATTCAATTTACACGCACTAACACATACAAATCAGTACAGACACGTATTTCAGATCATCCGCGTTAACCAAAAGAGGGAAAATAACGAAGAGGAGTTTACCAAAATTCGATGCATCCAATTTGAGTACAGTAAGCCTGAGAGGCTCCTCAGGAAGCTTGTTGTAAGAAAAACTCTTCCTGGAGAAGCTATCAACGCAGAAAAAAGGAGAACAATGGAATGCACGGGACATCGATCCATTGGGAACCATCGGCGCATAAAAATCATCATCCCTCTCCACAATATGCATACTTGTGGTATGGGGAATGAGAGCTTTGAGTTTTCGAGATTCTTTGGTGAGGAGTTAGGGTTAAGAGTGTCGCGATTCTAGAGAGAGAAAGCGGAGAGAGCATAAAAATGCTTCTCCTTTTCTCCTCTCTGTAGTCTGTTGAATGAATCAATCCTGACGGGTTTTTGAGGAGAGAAATGACAGTTATATTGGTTGGACCGTTGGAGAAGATCTAACCAACCATTCACGCGTCCTTATAAAGCGTGTGATAACCGAATGCGATTTGTCTCAAATCCTTCGATATCTTTGTTACATAAGTTGTAAACAATTCATTTTCGAATAATGCTATGCAGTCCTAGTGGGATTGCATTCTCAGTCTGTGTGACTATAAATAATAGGTTAAATGATAGGTGAAATTAAATGACTTATTTAATTCCACCTATCATTTAATGTCACATTAGTATCACATAGACTGAAGATGAATAACATTGCTTTTCATTTTCACATAGTAAGAGGAGAGTTTTATTGGCCCCTTGTTTGATCTTCATTATTTTTAAAATATATTACTTTTTTTTTTCTTTTCAATCACACATTCTTAAATAAAATAATATTACAGATAAATTCAAAAAAAAATTTCCATATTTTTCAACTACAAATTTTCTATCCATCTACTATTCCCAAATACATTTTAAGGGGAAAAAATGGGTTCAAATCATTTATTAGAACTCAAGTCTTATTTGACAATTAAGTCACATGAAACGTGACATAGAAATTGAGTCGATCAAGGAGTGGTATGCACCTCTTAAATTATATATGAAATGCAAAAGAAATTAAATTAATTAAGATTTCATTTATTCAAATTTATGTAATTTTTGATTTATTTTCTTAAAATATTTATTACAGTTGTTATGCTAGATTTAACCCTATGTGAAAAAGATTGTGCTTTTTATCAATGATTTGAAAATCAGGACATTGACCTGAAAAAGAAATAAGGTTAAAGGTCAAAGGTTACAATAACATACAATTATAATTACAGTCACAAATCCAATAATGTAACATTCACAAAAACATGGGTTAATTACCCCAATAGTCACTGAATTTTACCGAAAGTTTCCACTAGGTCACTGAACTTTAAAAATTACATGCTTAGTCATTGAACTTTCGAAACTGCAACTTCATCCATTATTGAACTTTAAAAATCTCTTCATTCGTCACTAAACTTTGCAAAAAGTTTTCCAAATGGTCACTGTCAGTGACCATTTGGAAAACTGACCATTTGGAAAACTTTTTGCAAAGTTCATGACTCCGTAAAAATCTTTTACAAAGTTCAGTGACTAATGGGATGATTTTTGAAGTTCGGTGATGCATGGGGTTGTAGTTTCGAAAGTTCAGTGACTAACCACATAGTTTTTAAAGTTCAGTGACCTGGTGGAAACTTTTGGTAAAGTTCAGAGACCAATTGAGTAATTAACCCCAAAAACATAAATTGTGAATCATAATTACAAATTTAGTTGCTCCCACACATTTTTTATATTACATATTATTTATTTTATCGGTCATATTATGTACGGTTACAAATTAATTATTTTATTGATCATTGTCACCCAAATAATTGGTCAAAAACAATCTTCACCCCACTTCACTCCACTCCATCACCATCGACACCAATCGAATGTCAAGCCACTCACCACACCTCTAGCAGCACCACCACTACTACCAACCGAATGCTGCGCCACCTCACTACCACCGCCAGCACCACCAATTGTAACTGCAAAGCAACCACTAACAAAACAACCTCGCTAAGCAAATCGGAAGAGAAATAAACCATCCCAAAACTATGATCAAGGATGATGACCGGTGGTAGTGACTAGATAAGTGATGAGCGATGGTGGTCACCAAAGAAGTGACGGGGAGAATGAGGAAGGTGAGAATTTTAATGACTTTTCTGTTTCGATTGAGAATATATTAGGGTTAAGGAGTAGGGTGGGTGGATGGGTGGTTTCGACTTGTCATAACCCTACAAATAAATAAAAATAAAAGGCCCGATAAGATTATAAGTTATAACCTAAAAACTTGCCATTTCTCAATTAGAATTCCAAAAGACATATTGAATACTTTTGATGTTTCTTCTTAATTTTTCTCGACAAATTCTTTTGCATCATATAGTTTCTTATACATCTGCATCCGTATCCAACAATTTTTCTACATATATATGTGCATCTAATGGTAAAAATTGGTAAAATCATGTCCAATTCACTGGTTTCCAGTTGAATCGGACAGTTTGTCGGATTTTTCCTGATTTCTTTTTCTCGATTACCAAGTTATAATTGAACTGGTCGTGCAGAAAATTTTTACGATTTTTTTGATCGAAGGGACTAGACAAGACCAATATTTGTAACATTGCTTTCAATTAGCATAAGATTATTATTGAACAAAATTACAAGTTTCAATCTAAATATTTCAATGTCTCTACCTTTATTTTTCTCTTGTTTCTCTCTCATCTTCTCTTCTATTCTCTTTGTTTGTATTCATCATCAATTTGGTAGAAGAGCTTGATGATTCTGATTAAATTATTATTCAAGCGCACATTATAGTTCATGAAACAGTGCCCTGCTGATACACCCCAAACAGGAGCAAATATGGTAGGAGGCGGTACTAGACCATAGCCCATTGCTGCCCAAGCCCATATTCAGATTTAATATATATATATTTTTTAAAAAAGAAAAAAGCCCATAACCCACCAACTCAATCTCTAAAATAATTTGTTTTCTTCAACCCATAGCCCAGCAACCTAAGCACTATAACAATTTGTTTACTTCAATTTTTTAAGTCCCAACATGGAAACCCATTAACTTCTATCTCTAAACTAATTTTTTGGAAAAATTGCAGCATCAATCCCTAACATTTCCATTTTTGCAGATTTTGCTCTAACCTTCATTTTGTACTAGAGGAGGTCCCTAGTCTTTCATAAATATGCAGATGGGGTCCCTTTGGAAGGAAATCATGAAAAATACCGTCAGTTAACCTAAAAAAAAAATTAAAAAATCTGGTATATTGACCATTTTAAGGAAGGACAATTTCTTCCAATCAGTATTTCTCATTTGACATTGTTCAAATTATTGTACATTTCCCTCTACAGCATTGAATATTATTTATTCTCTCTCACCTCTAGTAACTATCAGACAAGAATGTCAGTAGACTTCCCTGTGAAGATAAAAACTTCATAGACGAACTTGAACCTAGGAAGAATGTTTATCAACTACCCATGACGTAAAGATGGGGGTGGATGTAATTTCTTCTATTGGTTTGACCAGCCAATGTGTGAGAGAATGAAGGAGTTGATTCGTGGACTTCTACGGGCTAAGTGGTAGATGGAACATGAAATAAACACCCTCCATTCAAGAAGTCGTACTGTATGGAAAACTCAGCCTCGTTGGATTTATATGTGGAGTTTTAGTGAAATAGGTCTATACCTAGATCTGGGTTAGGTATGATCTAAGATGTTGGGTTTCTGTGCTGTAATGTAGGTCTCACAGTGACAAACTGTGTGGTCTGTTGTCCTCTAACTTATTTTCTATTAATAAAACATGTTATTATTCAAGTGTGATTCGATGTTTGTTTATCCTATGTTCATCTTCTTAGAATGAATGATTCGAAAATAAAAGGAAAATTCTATTTAGAAACCATTCTGAAGATGGTACAATTATGATCCCAAATAAATTACATAAGTCTCAGAGACTGCCTCGAGCATTTTCCAGTTGTCGTAGAAGAAGTCCTAAATGTTTCAAACTAGTTACATCAGAAGTCCCAAACCTTTAAAATAAGTTGCAACAGAAGAACCAAACATTTTACTCGATTGTATCTTAGGTCATTAACCTTTTTAAAAGTTCTTAGACAATGCTTTGTTTAAATACGACAATTTTCACTTATATATATATATATATATATATATATATATATACAGTTCAAGTTCATATTTGTCAAAAATGTCAAAAGATCATCTTCGGTCTAGAATGTTATTAATCCCTTACAAAAGATCATAGACAACACAAAAAATAGTCTAAGACTACACAAAAATAGTACAAGCAAAGTTCTTTTTTCCTTGCCCTTTTTTTTTGTGCCTGAGACTCATTGGATGTAGATGTTTTTCTCTAGTCTTGTGATGTTGGCTGTAATTGTTGATGAGTATCTGCTTGTGAACTTGTTGGGAACTTGCATCTATAGGTAATGAGGTCGTGCATGTTATCCTGTTAAGGCATATTCCTCCACATCTTATGCGTGTCATTTTCATACTCGTTCTTGCAATTTTTATACCTACAGGTAGTTCAACTTATAACCTTTTTCTCATCTTCTTTGGTTTGTCTACTTGTTTCTTTTTTATGGGTGGATCAAGAGGATGCCTGCCAAGTTTTGGCCATAATTCAGGACTTGACATTGGTTGGATTACTGACCTGTAGGTCATGAGATAAGCTTCTTTGATGTAGCATGCATCAATGTACTCATATATGCCAATGTTCCTAGAAAGCATACTAGAGATTGCATGAGCACATGAGATTCCAGTAAGTTTCCATTTTCTACATGCACATTCCCTTCTTGCCAAGTCCACACTCCATCTCATACCATCTCTATTGCTGACCTCAAACTTCTCACTACCGGCATAAATCTGGCTTCAAGTATCTTGCATCACTGCTGGCATTTCATCTATTTCAACTGTACTCTCAACCTCGTCCACTATATACAGATCATCACCATTTACAAAATCATCATATACCTACACAACATAGTGTATATGGTATTCGAGTTGACCACCATCCTCTGCATTCCTTTTTTCTTCCATCTTCTCCAAAACCTCACATGTGTCAACATCTACAACTGAATATCATCTCTCACCTTTTCATCCCATGAAAATTCCAACACTTCAACTACAGGCAAATACCATAACTCAGCAAGCCTTATATCCCCAAACAACTTCACTAAATTTACGAAGTCTGTATTCCTTACCAACCAAAATGATGCCTCACATTCTTTTATTTTCAACCTTACAGAGATATCTCATTTTTTTGGGGTATCCCAAGACATTGTCCAGTAGAAATCTATTAAACCAATTCGAATTCACATAGTCAAGATATGTTATCGTACCATGCTCGTACATAAAATTGTGCATCTTGGAGAGTAATATACCACCATGGTATAGTTTTATGGTGAAATAAGTAGAATTTTCTCTTGTAAAACAACTTCAGTCAAAATGATCATTAGGCTCAAACCCTAGTCTCACGGTACGTGAATGCATAATGTAAACCCATTGCTATTACACGTTTTATGATACACCCAAATGTATAAAACAGTAAAAAAAAATATGGAATATTATAGTAGAAGAAATCACCTCATGGCTCAGTGCATAACAAAGAGCTCCATTATTTTTAGAAATTTGAAAATACAAAAATACTCATCGTAGATAGAAGCAAGAAGAGGGCCTTATATGTGACAAGCAAAATTTTCAACGCTGTCATCAGATTTATGGCTTTCTTCACCAGACATTGTAGAAGATGACATTTTTTTCTTTCTATTTATGTAACATCGATATTTGAGTGAGAAATAATTGGTTACTTTTCAATTTTTAAATCAAATGAGAAATATTGATTGGACGAAATTGTCCTTCTTCAAAAAGATCAATACACCTTATTTGTTAATTTTTCAGATCAATTGACCATGTTTTGGATGGTTTCCGTCCAAAGGGACCCCATTTGCATATTTATGAAAGGTTGGGACCTCCTCTGGTACAAAATGAAAGTTCCTGTAAAGTCTGCAAAAATGGAAAGGTCAAGGACAATTGTTGCAATCTTTCCTAATTTTCTTTGTTTGATACTATTTAGGCTCCGTTATAATGCCCTTTTTTTGAAAAATATATATTTTGGAATAGTGAATTTTTTCTTTTTTCAAATGTAAAGTTAAAAAAGAAGGAAAAAAAATTTGGATTTATATGTAACATTATTACATTGAAGAACGTATGGTTTAAAAGAGAAAAGATAAAAATACATTTTAGATAAAATCTAGCAGATGCCAATGACCCGCAACTACAAACCTGAAACCACAATAGCAACAACCAGTAGCTGATTTGGAGAAAGCAATTTTTCTATTGTAAGTTTTCATCACCTCCTCCTATAATTATTTCTAAACTCCTTCTTTTGACTTATAGCATTTATGCCTTTTTTGGTTCATTTTTTTATTTGATACTTAGCCTTTGTTTGGGCTCCATCAAAATCGAATTTTTGAAGAAAAAAAAATGTATTTTGGAATAGTGAGTTTTATAAAAATGTGTACTTGAAAAAGAAGAAAACTTTTCGAATTTATTTAGAATATTATTTTATTGGAGAATGTGTAGTTGAAAAAAAGATAGAGAAAACTATATTTTGGATAAAATGGAGTCCAAATAGGGGCTTATATTGGATATTTAAAGCATCTATTGTGGTTAGTTTTTTTGTTAATTTTGTGTTGATTTCTTATTTTGCTCATATGTTTTTCAATTTTTATTATTTATGCTTTAAATACATTATACATGCTTAATTTTGTAACAATTTTAATTAGATTGTAACTTTACTCATGGTTTCTTCTTTCATGATCAAAACACTTACCAATATTTGGTTTTCTTTTTAAAGAACTGCAAAAAGTTTTAATTTGTTGTTGCTCCAATTTCACACTAAGTTACTTTGACGCCGCAAAAAACTACATGAGCAAGTGCTTCTCTTAACCTTTAGCACTTGAATTGCATTTTATATTGGTGTATGAGTTGATTTAGGATTCTTAGATTTGGTGTCGAATTGTTAACTAGTTCTAATATAATTAAATTGTTAGATAGGTAGTTGGATTGCTACTGGTGAATTATTTTTAAATTGTTTGGATACTGAAGTGTTTTGGTATTTATGGTTTTTGATTTTGAAATGGAATAAAATCTACCTTTCATAAAGAAAGGAAGAACTTGTTATCTTCTTTATGCGGGCTTATCTAAAGGATGGGCATTTTCAACCAAAACTTTTGAGTATTGGAGCAAAGAATATAAAAAGCAGAAACACATATTTCTTGCTAATTGTATGACACTCTACAATGAAGTAGAATTGATTAATTTAGATTCTATTATAGATGAATTTTTTGTTGTAAAACATTGTTGGATACAACCGTAATAAGTAATAATAAATTTCAACTATTATTGTTATATATGAATTTTATTCGTAAATTAACCTTTTAAAAAAAATTGTCTCCTATAATGTCAATTCCTAGTTCCGTGCCCTTGACCCCAAACTCATTCACATACCCAGCCATCACCTAAATCTTCTGCATTACCTCCTTCTACCACTACAAACTCTGAAGTAGGAACTTGAAACAAATCTGAAAAACCAAGTAAAAACACATAAAAAGCTGAGAGAGGAAAGAGATGAAAGCTCTTAATTTTATTCAATAATAATGTGGTGTTTAATATGAAGGATGACCCTCCTTATTTAGGGACTATAAGGAAAAATTCAAAAATTACACCTAGTACTTACATGTCTTTTGAAATCTCTAACTTACTTTTACTACTTTTTTATGAGTAATATCAATGTAGGTGGCAAATACATGGTATGAAATGATATAATCGTTCATATGCAAAGTCACACCATTCCTTTTAATTGAATCTATAAAATATAGTGAGTTATGCCATTTTACCTTAGAGTGATTGACAAATAGAGTGACATAATGGATGTTGGCAAGAAGTGATTATATGAAAAAGCTGACCGTGTTCAAAACAGTCCAATCATAAAGTGTCATATGACATTATGTCAAAAATTATATTATTGTAAATGATTCAAATATAGTTACTAATATTGAAATACTAGTGATACTAAATAACATTATTCCTTTTTAATTCCACAAATACCGACTTTTTCAAAAAAAAAAAAAAACATAGGTAATCATAACTAGGGATGGCAACGGGGTGGGTATGGGACGGGTCTCCTATTCCCACCCCGTCATGTCGGATATTTTTATTACCTTATCCCACCCCCATACCCGGTTAAAACGGGACGGGGCAAATCTCTTGCCCCATTTATCACCTAATTTATTTTTTCTTTTTATTTTTTATTTATTTTATTTTTTGCTTCTATTTTTTTTATATCTTTAGTTACTAAATATTATTACTTTTTTACTAATTTGTTAAAAAGAACTTATGTTCTCTTTAAAAATGATGATAAATTTATTAATTTTCTTCGATAAAAAATTTAAATTTGAAATTAACTTTAAATAGGACGGAGACTATATTTCTCATACCCGTCTTATACTCACTTCGGGGTAATGACCCTCGCCCCGTCCCCGTCCCCATCCCGTTTACCCTGTTAGGTGGGTAACCCTCGCCTCATTCGAGGCGGGGCCCTATGGGTATCGGGTTGAATGAGTTTTTTGTCATCCCTAACCATAACACATGTACCCAAACAAAATAGAAATGAAGAGAGGAAATTTGAGACCCACCTTCTCCTCGTCATCCACTACATTTTCTTCTTCACCTATCCATCCATGCCCATCCCCACCCTTTCCACTACAACTAACACCACCATCTCCACCTTTACCCTTGACGGAAAACTCATTCTCCCATCTCGTTTATCTATCCTCCATAGTTGATAATAGTCATCGAGAAAATGGCTCGCTCTGCCATCCACCGGTGAAAGCCCTTCTCTAATATTCTCCAAACTCCCTATCTCCGTATGTCGATAGTGATGAAACAAAGAATCATTCAGCTTATGACTGACGACAATCTCCATGTTTTTCGAGAATTGCCCATCACCCCTATCTAAAGATCAAACTTTATGCCGCAGTAACACCCTTCATCCCTCATCGACAACCTTTTCCTCTCATGACTAAGCATTATATGAAGAGTGCTTCTTCTCTGGCGAAGGTAGATTACTAGGCTCGGAGTTTGGCTTCCTACAACTATATACCGTGTAGTTAAAAGTTTGAATTTTTATAGAGTCACCATGAATTGTTGCTGTAAATAGTTTAATTTGACTATATTTATTTTTTATTTTACATGTTAAAGTGAATTGAGGAATTGAAAATTTCAAGGATGAAATGAGAGAATGGAGAAGACGAAAAAAAATGATACGTGGGCATAGGTCGTATTAAGACTTGAGGTTGCATATTAAAACATGAACTTTATTAAAAGATTTAATCCAAACCATTATATGTTGGTCTTTATTTTTGATATTTAACTAAGGGAAAATTACCCTAATCCCCACACTTTAGGTTTCAAATTCAATAATAAGGTATATTAACATTTTTTTATAAAAAAATAAAGTTATATATATATTTTTAATATAAACACACGCGCGCGCGCGTATATATATATATATATCTAGAAATTGAATAATAAGTCTTGTGGGTTATTTGGAATTAAAGTTGAAAGGGGATCGTATAAAGATGTCGGGGACACAATGAGCAACGTCTTTATTGTGTTCAAATCTATCTTCCTTATGAGTGTATGTGATCAGATCTATCTTAATTGTAACTGTGTATGACCATATTAACAGTGACATGGTCACATACATTCACGATTAAAAGATTGATCTGATCACATACAATCACAATGAAGACAAATTTGATCATAGTTGGTCACATATAATCACATTTAGAAAGATTTGGTTATAGACAGTCACATCTAAGAAATACATGATCACATACAACCAAAGTTAAGATAAACATGGTCATAGACAATCACACTGAAGATAGATATAGTCACAAATTCACCTAGCCCATTCCTCACTACTTCTCTCGATATGATCATCCACTAAATCTATTTATGGCTCATCAATTTTTGACTCGTTGACAAAATAGTAAGAAAAATTACTTTCAACAAATTCAACTTAAAAGTAGATAATCTGGTCATTGGTAGAGATGGACTCGTTACCGCCTACTGGATGAAACCAACCACTACCATCAAATCATCTTCAAAGACGGCAATCAACTTCAAAATTGACAACCTTTCACCTCATAAAGTCACCAACCACCTTCTAGTCAACCCACAGTGTTGTTAGGTAGTAATCACTCCCATATCTGCATTCTAATCTTAGTAATTGGGCGTAATTTTATATGTGGGCCAATCATTCAACGTACTACATGGAGGGGTTTCTGCTCTGATGGTGGAGGCATGGGCAAGCATAGGTACCCACCTTACATCCAACCTCAGGATGTGAACCAAACTAGCTAATTGTTGCTTCAAAAGAGATGGGGAAGCATTTTGTGGATTACTTGTGATAATGTGGGTTACAAGATTTTAGAGAAGATATGGTGGAGATTGATGGCAGACGAAGAAATGGGGTAGGTGTGGTGATAGAAGTTTTGGAGATGGGAGAGAAATAGATGGGTGGGTGATAGATACATGGATGCTATTGGGGGGGGTGCTATAATATATTTTGTTATTATTGTTATTATAATTTAACACCTGATTTGTGAATTTTTTTACAAGTTTGTTAAATTCGTATTTGTATTCTTATAATATTGTATGTATGTATTTTTCTTTAACCAATGTGAGATTTATCATTTAATATGCTTAGGCAAGATGGTGTCTCATTTAAGTAGACCAATCTTGAAATTAGTGTGCTTATTGTTTGAGTCTTCATCGGATCGAATTGCTCATTGGAGCTAATGGGCTTTGAAACTTTATTAAAACTTAGGGTTACATTTTAAAAGATCAACATTATTGAGAAAAGTAGCCAAGCCCATATACATTATATGTTGGTTTGAATTTTGATATTTGGCCAATGTGAGATTTATCCCTTAATTGATCGACGACTTTTTATGGTGTTTGTGATGGTGGTAAGGAAAAGTGACGATGGAGATGGTTAGGTGGTTGGGGGTGATGATAACAACACTAGTAAGATGGAGTGTAGATCTGGTGGTTTAAAGGTGATGGTGTGTTGGAATCGGTAGTAATGATGTGAGTCATGGTGGTGGATCGATTTATTTCTTCTCTTTTCTAGTGGTGTGAGTGAAAGTGGTGTTGCTGGTAAATGGTGGTAGTGATTGGTATTACTCATGAATGATGGTGGTGATAATGACTGTGTTTATGGCTGGCAATAACAGTGTTCACCGGTGAATATGTAACAATAAAATGTTAGAAGAGGTGTTATGCCATGGTAGTGGTATCATAATAAATGTTATTAGTGGTGGGCCTAATGGTGATAGTGTGACTATTAGTTTTATAAGTGGTGGAGGAAGATAGTTCTAATTAAATGGCACATGAAGAAAAATTCTATTTGGAATGCTATTGTTGAATCCTATTCAAGTTTCGAATTAAACGACCCGAGAGTGGACGCCACGGCACAATCGTCGCATCGCGCCCCGACTCTACTCCGTTTTTTGCATTCTACTTCAACTACAATTCTACTATTAATGTTTCGATGTTTCATATTTGTTCTCTATATATAGTTGACTCTTTATTATGGTAAGAAGTTAGAAATATTGTAAACACAAAATCTTTGTATTATTTCTCCATATTATAATGAAATCTTCATTCTCTACAATGTATTGTTGAGATTTGACAAGATACCCACAATTTGGACTCTGGAGGAGAAATAAGGGAGGGATTAAATTCCCTATCTCAAATACATTTTCATATTTCAAATAATATTTTCCAGAACGTTTTGAAAGAGAAGTCAGCCACTGTATTATGATTAAAACTGGAGCAATTATGCACGACGAAAAGTCTTACTAGCAAATTGCATTTGAAGCAACTTCTATATTCTCATTGTATTATAAAAGATACATCTCTTGAGGATTATCTAGCTGCTTTTAAGGAAATCATAGCTGATTTGGAGACATTGGAGGTTAAATATGATGAAGAATATTTGGGATTCGTTTTATTGTGTTCATTACCCACTTCATATATGTCTTTTAGCAATATGATTTTGTATAATCGTGATGCTCTCACCATCCAAGAAGTCTATGATGCTCTATATTCAAAGAAAAAGATGAAGTATCTTGTAACATCTGAGAATCATGGAGATGGCCTCATTGTTGATGGTGGTCATTCAAGGTTTAAGTCAGAGTCTAATTTCAAATTTTGTGATTGTTGTAAGAAAAAGTGGCACTTGATAAACAATTGTAGTTGCAAAATAAATCAAAACTGACTACAAACCAACAATAAAAACTTAGGGGAAGCAAGTATTACGGAAAATCCTAACAGTGATGGAGAGTTTTTACTTATGTTTGACTACAACTCCAAACCTGATGAGGTTTAAATTTTTTATATAACTTGAACTTTTCATATGATTCCTAATCAGGATTTGTTTTCAGCATATGAAATAGTTTCAAAAGGTGTTGTGATAACCGATAATAATACAACTTGTCCGATATTAGGTGTTGGTTGGATCAGCATAAAGATATTTGATAAGACAGTTAGAACACTTGATGTAGTGAGACATGTTCCAAATCTGAAGAGAAATTTTATCTCCTTAAATATTCTTGATTCAAAAGGATACTTGTATAATGTTGAAGGTAGAGTTCTAAAAGTTATTAATGAAGCTCGTGTTTTGTTGAAGGGACATAGAAAATCTCATTTATATATCTTGCAATGTTATACAGAATCTTTGACCAATCACCATATTTTAAGAGCTCAGGTGGATTTGGAGTTGAATTCTGTATCTTGAGTCTAATTTGGAGTCTTCTTTAAGGAATACATCTTAATTGAATTTAGAAGTTATGGGTAAATTCGCATTGCCACCATCATCGGCGCTGTCATTGTATTTGGCTGCTACTAATAGACCCATTTTTGCCAGTACAATTTTACAAATTTAGTTGATGGTTGAACGCAGCTAAGGGTGTTGATACTAGTCGAGATCATTCTTTTGATTCATTCTCGTGATTCTGTTACATGGCTTATTTTAGCCTTATTTGGTGATCATTAGATTACTTTTGCTCCTAGTTGAGGCATTAGGGGTGGAGAGTATTTTCAGTTGAAATTTTTTTATGGAGAAGTTCGTTTGTGTTTTTTCATTGAAGAGTTCAAGTTTATTCTTTGCATTTGAATTTGTTTTCACGTGGAGAATTTTCGCTTTGAAGTTTTGTTAATTGTAGTGAAATTCGTGTCAAAGTGGAGATTGTTAGAATTTAGGTGTGACCTGAATTCTTTGTTGAAAATATTTGAGAGTTCTAATTAAAGTGCACATTAAGAAGAATTCTATTTAGAATGCTATTGTAATCATATTCAAATTTACTTAGCAAATTCTAATTGAAGTTTTACTTAGAAGCACAATTGGGAGTAGGAATTTATGTTGGATTTGAAAAGGGCATTGGGATGAAAAAAATCACAGGCAAATTAATGAGGTGTTATTTATCTTAAAAGATTTAGGTTCAAGATTTTTTTGTGCTTTTTCTTTTATTGAAATTCCCGATACGTGGACTTTAATTGGAATTATTTGAACACTATTTCATGTTTCCTGTTTTTCATCAGAGTACCTCCTTTGTTCATGCATAAACAGAGCTTTAGCTTAACTTTGGTGTGCATTTTACACTCGGGAAATATGTACTTGGATGCAAAATTACAAGGGAGAGTTCTAGGAGGAGGAAAATTTACATATCTCATTTGCAGTTCCGTAAGAATAGTTTGTTTGAGTTATCAACCAATATGTATTCTTGAGTGAAGGTAGTTATCAGTTTCAAAATTTTCAAAATTTGAGTAAAATATATGATCTACCCTTATTGTAATCTAGTATAGAATAGGCGTCTTCTTGTTGACTTGTGTGCTTTGAGAATGCAACTACTCTTGGTGATCCTTTATCTTATCTTGAGTTAATGGTTGATGTGATGTTTAACATAAGTTCTCTATGTCCCCCCTCTCGTGGAGGGGTTTATTTAACATAAGTTCTATTATACATAGCATAATTATATTGTTGGGATTTTAGTTAATGGTAATCTGAAGAAGAAACCAAAGAAAAAATGAAGTGTAAAAGATTGACATGAATTACACAGCTAGTATACTTGGAACTGAAGTTAACTATTGTAGGCTTCATCCAATGTATTAGCTTGGGTATTGCATCTCATTTGTGCCATAAAACTTGCATACCAAATAAGGAAGAGGATGTGTGTGTACCAAATAAGGGGAGACTTATTGTACTAGAGAGACTACTCAACATAATCAGGCCTTAATGTATCTGCACATACAATTTAGATCTCAACTTTGACTCAGAAGCTTAAGCCCTTGATTCCTCAACTGTCAAAGTAAATCAAAATTTATGGCATATTGGGACATTATTACATTATTTCTTTATTTACGCGCAATCGTTACTTAACCCATTTTTTTTTAACATTTTCAATGCTCGAGAAAAAAAAAAAAAAATTCTTGATACTTTTTCGTTACTTAATTAGTGTTTTCCAACTTGATTGTCCAATTAACATCTCTCTATTTATTTTTGTTAGTTTTTAACCGCTTCTCTGTGTAATCATGTAGGGTTGCTGCTTTGAATCTCTCATGCCCTCTTCTATATATATGAAGGTTAATAGTACAAGGTTGCCCCTGTTCAATGGAAATTTTGTCATCTGCATGTGGTACATGTGCTGATAGAACTGAAAGAGTTCAAAGCTTTAATGGAAACAAAACATTGGGTGCAACTCAGACAAGCTCCTATATAGAGGTACAAAACACTGTATTTTAATTTTTTTTTTTAGAAAAGACTTAAGTACCATTCAGTGGAATTGTCTATATGAATGTCAGTGTCACTGAATGTTACCGCGCCATACGATCTCATTTTTCATAACCAAAAATTTACTAGCTTGAAAATTTTGTGGCATTCAGATAGATAATAGCGATTGAATTGTGTAATTCTCTGCTACAATGCAACAATGCAATCATAAGCTTTCTTTTCTTTTAGTCTCTGAATAGTTCTTTCTCCTCTATTTACCCAGAAAGCGTGGCAAAGATATCGACTTTCACAATGGCACTGAATTAAACAGGGATCCTGATTGTCCGCTGAGAATAGGGATCCTTATTTCTGTAAATAGTAAAGATGATAATGATATTGGTAAGTAAAATCTTTTTTATGTGTATTTTGTTTCTTTTTTACTATTACATAAGTCCTTCTATTTTATTTTTTAATGACTATTTACGCCTTTTCCCTTTTCTATGTAGATTCCAATACAGATGAAGCATCTACTTAGAGTTGATAAATGGTTGATAAGAGATTGAGGATTATTACAACATTCTCTTCACAAGACTTGGCATTCCAATTTGAAGACACTAATACAATTTTTTTATTTCTTACTTATTTATTTTTTGTATAGTTTGGAATCATTTATATTTGATTAATTGTACATTGAATCACTCTTTTTATTAAATCATGAGCTATTTTTAATGAGTAAGTTACATTTTCAAATAAATGTGTACCATTGTAGCAATTCTATTGTGATATGTTCTTGAAAAATAGCATAGGTAACAAACGTTTTATGTATTATTTGTAACGAATATTTTTCTAGCGATTTTTTTCCTTTGAATAATTATTGTGACAAATTGACTTGTAGCCCATTTATTGTTTTCGTGATATATATATATATATATATATATATATATATATATATATATATATATTGCGACGATATTATGGTGATGAATATCATGTTGCTCATTTGTACTTTTTGCGTCAAACAAATAATGTTGCGAGTTTGTTTATGTGATAAATGATTGAAAGTTGTCACAGAATATATTCTGTGACTCATATAGTGCGACAATGCCTGCAAGAAACATCTTCTTGTTGCTAAATTACTTTTACAACAAAATCTTAATTTTTGCGATAACATTTTTTTGTCATGAAATCATAGTTTTTTTGTAGTGTTGAGTATCGGTTTAATTTGATATCATCTCCACTTTTCACAACAAAAAAAGGTAATTAACACATAATGTTCTTACCTTTCACTATTATTGTAAAAAACGTTCATACTTTTCATTTTTTGGCATTTTTCACCTTATTTTTACCTTTCATTGAGCAAAATGTCGTTTTCATACATTTCTCAATTAAAAAATGTGAAATGATAATATCCTTTTTTAAAATAAAACAAAAATAAAAATAAAGAACTAATTTCAATCATAGTCCTAGTTTTTTAAAAAAGAAGTACAAACAAATTCCAAATAAATTATTAAAAAGGTAATTAGCACATATGTCCTTATATTTCACTATTATTGTGAAAAATCTTACATTTCATTTTTTTTTTTTTTTTGCATTTTCGCCCTTATTTACATCTTTGATTGCGTAAACCATCATTTCTATCTCTTTTCACCCAATTTTTCAATAAAAAGTTGTAAAATGATGAATATACCCTCCCATTTTAATAAAAACTAAAGGACTAATTGCATCATAGTCCAATTTTTTTTAAAAGAGTACAAACGAGTCCCAAATAAATTATTAAAAAATAAAAATAGTTTTGAACGAGTCCCAATTAAATTTAATAAAAAAATTAGATTTTTTTATTAAAAAAATTAAAATGTACAAACAAGTTATTAAAAATTAGAAATTTAAAAAAATCTTTAATTTTTTTTATTTAAATATGACGGTAAATTCATGATTTCACATCTCTTTATTGAGAAATTGAATGAAAATAGATAGAAATGATTGTTTCCGCAATCAAATGTATTATTAAACGTGAAAATATCAAGAAAAAATGAAACGTGTGGATGTTTTTCGCAATAATAGAGAAAAGTATGGACAATATGTGCAAATTACCCCTTTAATAATTTATTTAGGACTCATTTGCGCTTTTTTTAAAAAGAAAATTGAGACTATGGCTGCAATTTAGTCTTTCTTGCTCTTTTCGTTTTATTTAAATATAATAGTATATTAGTCATTTCAAAATTTTTAATTGAGAAAATGGATGAAAATGACATTTTACATAATGAAATATAGAAATAAGGGTGAAAATGCCAAAAAATGAAATGTAGTGACGTTTTCCATAATAATAGTGAAAGGTAAAGACGTTATGTACTAATTATCCCAAAAATAATATTAAAATACCCGATCTAGAAGTTTTTTATAAGACTAATCATTCTAATAATGACACTATAGCTGAACATTATTATCACTTTCATGTTTTCAATGAAATAATAAATTTTGTGATGATGGAGTTAAATATAAGATTTAGTAATATATTAGTAGAACTCCTTTCCTTTTGTGTAGCTTTTAGACCCTAAAGATTCATTTAAATCATTTGACAATCGTTATATTTGCATACTTGCAGAGAAGTTCTTTTCTCAAGAATTTTCAAAGAAAGATATTATTATATTGAAATATGAGATAACATATTATGAGATAGATATAAAGTGTGAGTCTTTATTTCAAGTATTTATACTTACTGAGTTATACTGACAGTTGACTGAGGTAGAAGGTCGAGACATTATGGTGACTAGATTGATTTGTCGTGTATTGACATTGCCAGTTTCTACCGCGAGTATTGTATCGGCATTTTCAACTTTGAAACATGTGAGACAATACTTCGCAATAAAATGGAGAATGACTTTCTTACTGATTGTATGATGCTTTTTATTGAATGAGAACTTGTTGAGAAAATAGATAAAATAGATATATACTCTACTTTAATGACTTTTTTATTAATATAAATTTTATTACAATAAGTTTCTTAAGTTCCATACAATATTTTTTTTGGATATGTAGCAATAAGAAATAATGAAGAGCATTTAAATTCAATCCCACCTGTAGCTCACAAATGACAGTTTTAAATTCATTATCCCACTTCAAGTTCCAAAATAAACCAGTTCCTTTCAACTCAAAAAGATATGAAAGTTGGACCAATGTTTGAAATACTGCACAAACTAAATTGATATTAAAAACGAAAGTACTACCTAACGCTTTTTTTAATGACAGTTGATGAATGAAAAAGTCACACTTCCGCTATTGTCAATTCAGCTAAAGTAGTTTTCCACTTTTACCTTTCTATGGATTAATAACTTCATTTTTTAAAACTCAACAACCGTTTTTGCTCTCAATTTTGGACTACTGATATTTTTTTGGGATAATTACAGCAAAAATTCCAAACCATTAAAATACTAGTAAACTTTCTCCAAACATTTCATTTGTTGCAGCCGTCAGTGGCGGACCCAGCATTAAAGTTCAGCCCGGACGGAGTCGACAATCATACTAAGTTTATAAGGCGACTTTTACTTTTTCTAAGTTTAGTCAAATATGCTTTTTCATGAATGAAATTACTTCAGGTAACCATAGTCCTAGAACTGATCATGTAAAAAGGACGTACCAGTGATCCAATGGCCACCAGAGCCCGGAATCTTGAATCAGTTCCAACATTTTCCTTTTCAACAATCTGTAGATGCAAAGAAATAAGCACTGCCTTATGA
>CAIGRO010118637.1:0-10054 GCA_903798355.1 Fraxinus baroniana | reverse complement strand
TTACCCCTGTTTGGTGGAAATTAAAATCAAATTTTTAGTAAATTTTGATAAAAGTTAAAAAAGTTATGAATTCCATGAAATATATTATTAAAATTAATTGTTAACTTTGATTTAGATTAAAATTTAGATTTCAATTGATACCAAACACAATTTTTTTTTAAAAATAAAAAAAATAAAAATTTGGGCGGGGGCACGTGCCTCCAGGACCCCCCTGTGGCCGCCCCTGACTCTTACTTATTATTTACAGCTTCGAGAGTCGACAATTTATAATAACGTACCAAACATGCACGGATTTGTCCTTGCAAATCAATTAATCCTAAAAGTAATGTTGTTCAACGTTACTAGTGTCAAACATCAATTTATATGACAATTTCATGATATCAAACGATATATGCATTTTAGTCTCTGTTTGATACACATTATTTTAAAATATATTCTTTGAAAACTCATTTTCAATTACATATTTTTCATCACATCAATAACTTTTTTATACTTTTTAACTACAAATTTCTCATCATATCACTATTTAAAATACATTCTTTTCTCAATAATATCAATCAAACACACCATTAAACAGAGTGTTACATTTTTCATTTTATCAAGTGTGACAATTTAGACCGATTGAAGATTCTTATTCTTAACCCAAAATTAGGAATGACAAAAAAATTCGACAAATCAGATATTCGCAGGGCCCACCCCGAATGGGGATGGAATAACATAACCCAACCCAACCCGCCCTATTTAATTTGTTTTTAGAATTCAATACTTTAAATAGAAAATTGCTCCGTTTAATTTGTTTTTAGAATTCAATATTTTAAATGAAAAAGTTCAATAAATTTAATTAGTTCTAACAAAAATGATAATTAAAAATATTTGTCTAAATCTAATGAACATGGACAATAAAAATAAATTATCAAAAATTTAAAAATTTAAAAAATAATAAAAGATTAAACGGGGTAGGAAACGGTCAAAGCCCGACCTATTGCCATCCCCAAAACAAGGGCTTTGTGGCTACTTGCATGACAAGTGGTCGCCTACCTTACACGTAGCCGAACCAGATCTCATCAACTGTGCTAAAATTGCAACCCATCATTATTCCCTATTCTTCCATCACTCTCACTGATAGTACAGTGCCCGTCGCAAAATGTATCGATTGGCGGCGAAGCGGCTGCTACCGGTTCTGGCTCGCCGGAACCCTCACTTCCGATGCTCACCCTCAGGCAGTCGAGCCATAGCAGGTGTTACAGACTCGCCGCGATTTTCAACATCAGCTGCCTCGGAGACAATTCGTGACCAAAATCACCACAATTTTGACTCTTTTGCATCATCATCTTCTACGGCGTGGAGCCAAGAAGAAAGGTCGAGTGCCCATGATGAAACTCAGCGTCAGCGATGCAGAACTACGACTGGACCTAGAGCTCACTGGCAGGATGAACAGAGGCGTGTTCTTCATGCATCTCTCCGTCACGTGGTTGGCTTCCTTTTCTTTCTCCTTTTTATAGACTGTGTCTTGAATATTTGCGTGCCTCTGTGATCAACGGTGTTCATAAAAACTGAATGAGTGTACGGAATGTTTATTTTTGGCTGCTTGGATTGAGGGCTTCGGAATTGGATTGCGTGAAAAGACTAATTCAATTTTTAATCGTTTTCAATTCCTCCCCCCTAATTTCATTAAATGAATGCAACTTTTTTTTTTTTTTTTAAAGATTGGAAGGAGGATGGTGCCATTTTATAAATGTTGTTATGAAGAGAAAAATTGATATTTAGAATAGAAAGAATATGTTAATCGACTTACATTTGGGTTGAGTTACCTTGCTAATTTTCTCGTGCAGATACGGTTGGGATGGACTGACGCGGCAATGATAGCTGGAGCACGGGAAGTTGGCATGTCTCCTTCTATAGTGGGATCTTTTCCACGGAAAGAAGCTGCTCTAGTAGAGGTATCCCTTTGTACTTACTTTTTTTTCTAGATGTTTTAGAAAAAAAAAAAAAAAGAGAGTAACTTGAGCCTTGTTTCTGTGATTATATTTCATTTGCATTACCAGTATAGCTTATTTCCTTTATTTCTCTATCTTTTTAATATGGGATTCAGGTTTTTTTTTGGGCGGGGGGAGGGTGGGTTGTTGGTGGTGGTGGTGTTACTACACCTAGGAAGCCAAAGAAACAACTTCAAAGAGTATTAGATTCCAAGTACTGTGTTCTTTGTGGCTCCGGTCTTGAAGATAATATCTTTTTTTTATTTATTTCTTTTTATACGTAACTTTTGCTTGATTAACTGATATGAGCTCTGTTTTGAAAAAGGAAATAGAACAGAGTAGTTCTTTTTTCAAATGTGACTTAGCAGCAGTTTGCTCTATAGTGGGCCATTTTTATGTGTTCATAGTTCTGCATTGATGATTTATCTTTTTGCTGAATGCATAGCATCAATGATTCAATGTTTTAGGAAGTTTTTCATTTTTGAATTCTTGCTTGTCTTTCATTCAAATGTCTTCTGTATATGATTTTTCTGAATATCTGTTTTAGTTGTTTACACTGTTATCCCAGTGACAATTTCGTTTTTTCCCTGAGTGTTCTGTAAGATATTGTTGAGCTGTCATCCTAGTGGATTTTTGTAAGCAGTTACGTTGTCTATATGGTTGCTTTCCTTCAGCATCATGTATGTCTTGATGTGCCTATATATGTGTGTTTTTCACCTTTCTACTTTTGATTTGCTTTGTTCAGTTTTTCATGGATGATTGTCTCCAAAGGCTGATTGACATTATTGACTTGCAAGAGGATTTAACAAATTTAATACCCAGTCATTGCATTGCGAAGCTTGTGAGAATTCGCCTAGAAATGCAGGCTCCTTACATTTCAAAGTGGCCTCAAGCACTGAGCATACAGGTACACTTGTTTATCTCTTGTTGCTCGGTTAGGTTTGTTAAGTGGAATCTTTTTCTTGTTCATTCCTGCTTTATATTGTATTGTAGGCGCAACCCTTAAATATACCAACGAGCTTCAAGCAGCGGGCAATGCTTGTTGATGAGATTTGGCATGCTGCCAAGGATGATGCTGTTGATATTGATTGGTATGCAAAGCGTACAGTTCTTGGTGGGATATATTCCACAACTGAGCTGTACATGCTGACTGATACTTCTGTAGGTAAGATCTCTTCTTTGAGGGTTCCGTGTTCCATTGGCGATGTTTATCTTGTTATTTGTCGCCTTTATCAGAGCTTTATTTTGTATATTAACCTTGATCATCATCACATTGTAGGATCTTCCAACCTCGACACCTTGATTCTCCAATTTCTCTTGCAACCAACCTTAAAGACCACAATATTTTTGTCGCTTATTTGATTTTGACTTTTTTGCCCTCCTTCGACCTGTTACCATTAACACATCTAGGACATTTTGTACAGTTTCCTCATTGTTTTTATGTGTCCTTGTAGACTAGAAGATCTCCTATTTGGTTTGTTTGCTTGTGAAGCGCTTTTAAAATTCAGATCAACATGTACAAAAAGGTAGTCATAGAGTCTGGAAATATAAATGCTTTAGCCTCTGTTAATAGAGTTGGGTTAGCTTCCATTATTATTTAGGTATAGTAAAACCTTGATAAATGAATGTTCGATAAATTAATAATCTCGCTTAAATAATAAAATTATTCGGTTGCGATTTAGGTCAATGTACTAAATTAATAACCACGTTAAATGTATAAGGTATTTTTTTTTTTTTTGAGATTCTTTAAGGCCCAACGAATATATAAAATAATAATTGCTTAAATTCATAAAATTTCATACTAATACAAATTGACAAGCTTTTAATTTGACAACATTTTCTTCAATTCGCCTCATTTTCAAAATATGCATCTATAAGTCTTTTTCTATGCATCCAAACCAAACTAAACTTCATTCCTACTTATTTGCAATGCGCATAATACATTTGGCATTTTTTTCAGTTTGTACGAAGTAATTATTTAAGATTACGACTGCTTGAAATACTTCTTTTGAAGAAACAATTGGTACAACACAGCTATCATCTGGATCATGATCATCATTGTTAGGTGTATTGAGTATCCATTGAATAATATCTTTATCAGTAGGAGATTCCATCACTTCATCGCTGAATAGTGTAAAAGGTGTTTGACAGCCATTACATTTCGATAGCATGGGCCAAAAATAGCTTCACGCAATCCATTGATTCTTTCAACTTCACTAACTCTTGGTTCAATATTAATATCTTCGTTTGACCGAATCTTGTAGATTTTTTTAACTCCTTTCAAATGAGACAACATGGTAGAAAAAATGTATGAAATTTGGAATGATTGGGGGTCTTAAGTTAAAATTAAGTAATGTAGAAATTATGTTCAATATGTACATGAAATAATTTGAACGATTAATCTTTCAAGATATTAAATTTTGAAGCCAATGTGTACATTAATGTTTCCTCTTTAACGTATACATATTAAGGGTGTGTTTGAGCCACATTATTTTGGAATAATGTATTCTGGAATAGTAGATTGATAGAGAATGTGTAGTTAAAAATAAGAAAACGTTATTGATGTGATGAAAAATATTATTTTATTGAAGAATGTGTAGTTAAAAATGAGTAAAAGAATGAAAATGAAAATTTTAATGTGTACCAAACATGAGCTAAATTTTGAATTTCACCACATTCGATTTTTTTAATTTTTTTTTTTTAATTTCCCACATGTATTATGATAAAATATAATACAAGTTATAAAAATATAAAATACTTTGTAAATTAATAAATTGTTCATTTATCAATAAATTAATAACTCCTCTAAAATAATAATTTTTCTCAGTCCATATTATTTTATAGAGATTTTACTGTAGTTTTATTTTTCTCTTTCTTCTAACCAGCTTTTACTTATCTGTCACGTTCTCTGTTTGTAGATTTTCAGGACACATGGGAATTCTTGGACGGAAGAATTAGAGATGCTTTTGATCTAAAGAAGACGGTTCAAGAGGTAGTTACTGTTCGTCTTTTTACATGTTTGTTTGATACTTAAAACTGATGCTGTTGGTTTTGCCAATTGTTATAGAGATTTGTTTCTCTAGGTTGTTTTCTCTTTTCATTATTGATCTTATTTAATATTAAGTTATATTCTTGTTATAACATATGCCCCATGCCCCTAAGTTAGTGCTATCTGTGAATCTCCATGAACTATAAAAGGGACTTGATTGCTCGTGTGTATTTTAGGGAGGAGGAGGCAATGTGATATCTTTTCACGCATTGTCCAATGTAAACTATCTAATCCATGTCAATCTTTCTGTTCTAGAAGTTTATGTTAGTAGAAAATCATGATATTGGAATGCTTGCGAAGGTTGAGCTTTCTTGAAAAATTAGGGACATGGTACTCCCTGGCCTTGACTGGACTACTTGGCAGAAAAAAGGATTAATATTTGCTATGAGAATTATATGAGCCCTTTTGTTCAGAATATCCTGCTTAATTACATGCTATTTGGGCAAGAGGAGAGACAATGTCATATAGTATTATAGTCATTTGAGGAGTTATTGGGTTCTGATAAATAATAATCTTTCTTGATTTTCTGTTTTTCCTGTGGCATTCATGAGTTTGATTTTCAGGGATCTTTTGTACTTAACTATCTTAATATGTTGGGGCATGTTCCATGAATTTGCAAAGCATCAGCATATTCGTGACAAATAGCTCATGATTGGTAAAATCACCCTCTACCAGTCACTACCATTAAAAACTGGCTAAAACATAGGCAAACACTATGACTTCATTACCCTGCACCCGTACTTGTTGAACTACTGGTATGTAAGACCTTTTCTCCATCTCCTACAAGTTAGAAAAACAGTGACGCATATAGTCCC
This sequence comes from Fraxinus baroniana, assembly GCA_903798355.1. NCBI lineage: Eukaryota > Viridiplantae > Streptophyta > Magnoliopsida > Lamiales > Oleaceae > Fraxinus > Fraxinus baroniana. The sequence goes on along the minus strand of CAIGRO010118637.1, from coordinate 4,214 downwards.
GCCAGCCTTCGTCTAATTATCATTGATTGAGTACACCGTGGCTTACACCATTAACTATAATCATACATTCTTCTCTCTCCAGCAGCATATTATACTTATTCCCCATCATTATTGTTGGTGAAAATTGAATTTTTTTTTATACTTTTTTTGTTTGGTTTAAAAAACACTTGAATTCAGAATGGTAGCCCTTCTTCTTTCCCATTTTAAAAGAACATGTGAATCAGATAAATCGATCTCAGCTGTGCTTGTAGATGAGGATGCTGCGATTGTCATTGAGATGCTTGTTCATACTACAACATATATGTTATTGAGTTCGTTGAATGCTGTGATGTATTTCTCTCTTTGAGTAAAAGTGGAGATTGATGGTGATGTGGGTGCCTTGCTCCCTGGGAATGGTGGTGGTTTGGTTGAGAGATTGATTTCCATCTGCATGCATCATTTGTATTTCCTTTCACAAGTTCTCTAAGAAAAAGAAGCAAAAAGTTACTAGGAAGTCATAAATACTACATATCTTATTGTTATACATATGACTTACTCTTTAAATGGTAATTGTGCAAGAAAGAGATGTATTTTCAGGCATTGCAAATGTTTATTATAACCCTACCTTGAAATATGTACATTAACATTCACACAGAAAACTAAGGGTATAGTACTTTATATGATATTTTAAGGTTAATTCCTTTTTATTTATTTATTTTCTTTTCTTAATATGTTAAGAACCAGCGATATATAATTATCGTAATCCAAATAGTTTTGCATGGAAATTAAGAGTCACGATTAATTACTAGTAGACTCTCAGATTCTTATTCCTGAAAATTGGATTCTGAAGATTATTAACATGGAAAATTGCAGGCAAAGTATTTGGCTGAAGCAGTTGGTGCTGGGATTGGAATTTCCTTTCCAGAATTTATGAAGAGAGTTTTCAATGGTTGAATAACATAGTAGAGGATGCTACGGAAAATTTCATTTCAAGCAACCTTCTCTTTTTGGCTTGGGCATTTCTAAGTTTAAAGTTGCAATATTTTCCCTCAATTATTACTGGTTTTTTAGTCTTTTTTTTTTTTTTTTTCTGGAAGAAATTAGTGGGAAAGGTTTATTTCCTGTTGTCATGAAATTGTAATATGAACCAGTTTGATTGGTAATGTGTATATATCAATAAAAATTCCTGTTAAGTTTAGATGAATAAAGTGCTTCATTTCTCTGATAGGTATTTTATCCTTGGTATACACAAGGACATGTTTGGTACGCAGGCAATACCAAACGGTTGTACAATGACGAAAACCAGACAGATGGACAACAACGGACACAATTTTAATCTAATTTTCTTATTCTAGTATCATTTGAGACTCTGTTTTTGACATATAATGTGCCATTATAGTTATTTCTTAGTTACTTAATTCAATGCTTAAAATTACATTTTATAGAGTAGTCGTGATTCTTCCAGATACCTGGAAAAAACCAGGATAAATCTGCTCTTTCTTGCCCCATTAAACAACGGTGTGAATTTTGGGGATAGACATAATGCTTAGCCAACCATGGCAAAACGAGATACCAACACAATAAGCCATGGCAAAAATATGCACATCCCTCTGAGAATAGCATTATTTAAAAGCAAAATTTGAGCTGTAAAAATCCCCGTAAGAACTTGAACTTGGACTTGTATGTTTTGAGCAGATCAATTGAACCCGAAGACCTACAGAAATATAACGAGTTATGAGGTAAATACCGTACTAACGAGGCTATGAGTTGATAGAATTTGGAACAAGGAATTTAAGCATATTATTACCCTGAAGATTTATAGCTGGCAGAGAAGACGAATTATATCTCTAGAACAATATCTGCAATCCGAAGAACAGATGCAATTAGTTTGTTTTTACCCAAATAAACCAACACGATGATCGACTCTTTGTGCTTCAATTTCTCGTCAGACTTACATTCTGAGTCTGTTTTAACCCATTTACTTCCTTCACTTTCACTATCACTTTCAGGCATATCCAAGTATTTCTTTGCAGTAGTCATTTGAGTAGAACTTTTGGGGTAAATCTTTTTCTGCATGATAGCCCCTAAAATCTGTAAAGAAAAGTCATCCATAAAACAACAGATCATTGACTGGTAAAATAAATTATATACAAAGACTGCATATGTTATATTTGCAGGTATTTGTTTATGATGCATTCTTAAATTAAATCCAAACCTTCTCCATTTTTGATTTATCCAATTTTGGCTCTGGAAATGGATCACTTAAGATGGGAGTTGAACTGAATCCGCCTCCGCAGAGGAGTGCTTTCTTAAAAAGAAAAGACAATGACTTTTTACCAATACTATTTGCTGTGCTATGCAATCGAATATCTGATTCTCTGCTGGGGACTACACTGGTCGATTGCTGGAGATTACTGTCTTTGTTTTCTGAATCACCATTTATCGACACGTCGGAAGTTTTATTATCTTCCAAGCTAGGCAAACAGTCGACTTGTTTCTCTGATTTTAGGTTATCCTTTGGCTGATCTTGACAGGATGATAAGCTTTGTTGAAGATTGGAATTTTCTGGATGTTTCAGAGTGCTGTTTCCAAATGTTCCAATAGAAAGAAATCCATTTGGCCAATCACTGAATTCTTCTTTACAGGTTTGGTGCATGATATGATCTAGTAAGTAAGAAACAATGAGAAAACAGCTGCAGCTTTTTTAGGGTAATTGCATCCTGTGATTTCTACATAGATCATTACCAGTATTCTTCTATACACTAATGAAAGATCGATACTCCGCATTAAAAGGGCTTGAATTAATTTATTGGCAGGTTATGATACTTGATTCTGAGTGGTGAGTTGTTGAAGGAAAATACTTCCATATGACGAGAAAAAGATGAGGATACCAAGATAAATGGGTGATCAAACTGATACGGAGAAGATGAGAATGAAAATGTACTCTTATCAAGTAGAGATAACGTTAGCTAAGGATAGATTAGCGGTTCCTAAATTTATTGAGAACAAGACTTAATTTATTTTTATCGAAGCTTGATATACCAAGCACACATTTTTGTATGACAGTCTATAGAATTAATATGTAGTAACACTCACTACCAACCTTTTATTAGAAGGAAACATAAAACAACAAAACATGTTCTTTCTTGTTAAAAATTAAAGATCAGTAATCGTAGAAAGATATGAACTCATATACCAGTTGCTGACGCTGAATTTGGTTTGCTTCTCCTTTCTTTACCATTAAGCTTGTTTTGCATCCAACTAAATATCTGAATGAATCATCATAAACTAAAATACATTAAAATCTGTAAACCATGCATCACTACATTAGCAAGAGTGGGTTTTAAGTTCTTAAGCCATTACCTTCATTATGTAGATGGAGATTCAGGATTGCAGAAATGGGGGATTTGTTGAGGGTGGAAACTGAGATATTTTGTGTGTACAACAAATCCCACTACACAAAGGAAGTGGGCTCTGGAACATTTATAAGAGAGGGTGGTGGGGTGTGGTGTGGTGGGGCGGGGAGAGAAATTTCATAACCTATCTGATAGAAGTGGTTCAAGTATCAAAACAATGGCTCCTGCCTAGGGCAGTATGCAAAAATCGCAAAATCGAAAAATCGAATGGAGATTGCATTTTAGAAATTATCGGTTTGGTGTCACGTGGACCTGTCAACGAAATGGTTTTGAACCAAACCAAACCGGTCAATTTGATCTGTTTGGTTTGGGTTTGAGAATTTTAATTGCGGTTTAAAACCAAACCGGACCGGCGAAAAAATNATAAAATAATGAAAATAATGAAATTTTTTGAAAATTCATCCAAATATATAGAATTCAATAGTTTTGTCATTTGTGTGTATTTTTGTCAATTTATTATTTTCTATTACATATATATTATTATTACCAAATAATCCTAATTTATATCGAATAATCTCAAGACTAACTTAATATATCAAAAACCGTTTTCCTCTTTAGAATTCAAATTTCTACAGTTGCTTCTGAGTCTGCATTCTCAACTGAAGGTCGGATACTTAATTATTTTAGGAGTTTATTAGGTGCAAAAATGGTCGAGGCTTGTATATGCAGAAAGAATTGGTTGCAAATTAAGAATGAATATATAGTGTTGCGCCAATATTTAGATGAAGTGGAAGCATTTGATGATTCAATGAAAGTTATGGTAGGTGGTTTATATTTTCTATTATCATATTTTTAAAAATTCTCTTATCTATCTAGTAT
>CAIGRO010118623.1:0-14171 GCA_903798355.1 Fraxinus baroniana | reverse complement strand
TGGCTAATGAAACATTTAACTCACCTTCATTCATCCTTTTCTTAGTTTATTCTCATTAGAGTACTTGCACTTCTTTAAGGGGCTATTTGCCTTTTTTTTTTTAACTTCTTTGTTGTGTAAATGTGCTCTGTGTATTGCTCTGGATAATTTGAATTTCACAAATATTTTTTTAATTATTTTCAGTATTGTCGTAATCTCACTTTCAAATTGTTTGTATGTTTTTATGCTTGTACATGTCTACTTTCTGAGCTCTATCAATTCTGCAACTCTTTTGATGAATTGGGTGGTTATGACCTCTGNCACAAATATTTTTTTAATTATTTTCAGTATTGTCGTAATCTCACTTTCAAATTGTTTGTATGTTTTTATGCTTGTACATGTCTACTTTCTGAGCTCTATCAATTCTGCAACTCTTTTGATGAATTGGGTGGTTATGACCTCTGGCTTCGTATGAAGTAATTGATGGAGATAGAAATGTACGGGTTCATTCCGAATTGCTTTGATTGAAATTGCTATATATGCACCTGCTTTTTATATCTTGTTTCCCATTGTTGAAACTATAGTGCTGTCAAGAATTTAAATGACTACTGGAAGATACTTGAAGATTAACTCGTAATTTGATAGTTTTTTAATCAATTATGACGCATTCACACTGAATGATTGAAGCTTTCCCTTGATTTCCTATGTTGATTCCCTATTCGTTTTACATATCTAAAATATTTAAATGTAACTCTATGATTGAGCATACTTATTTCTTTTGGCTAAGAATGACAGGGTAGAGTAACAAAGTTTCTCTGAATGAAACCTTTTCACAGTCCTCCTTTGTCAGGGCTGATGTCTTCTATGCCCCATCTCTTTCTTTCCATGGATGAAGTGGCTTTGCTGCTGACAATATATTGAAAGTATTAAAAGGGAAGCGATTTGGTACACTATTTCATCGGGATGCTAATAAATGGGGTCCATTTGGAGAAGTTGCAGCTAGGGAAAGTTCTAGAAGACTTCAAGTAAGAAAATTGAGGAGCAATTTGAGGATGAATTTTGCGTACTCGAACAATGTTATCAATTGTTAATTCTTTACCCTTCAAGCCTTGTCTTTACAAGAAAGGAGTAAAATTTTGATGGATATCGCTGATGCACTGAAAGCAAATGAGAAACTAATTATTGCTGCGAATGAAGCTGAAGTTGCTGAGGCACAACAAGCTGGATATGAAAAATCTTTGGTATCTAGGTTAGCTTTGAAGCCTGGTAAGGTAAGAGACTACCTGATTCTTTTTAAAGCGTTAGGCACGTATTATCTTTTGAATGAAATATTGTTACAAAACTGTCTTTTTGTTCCCTCTCTAAATAGCATTTATTATTATAGGTTTCAAGTCTTGCAAATGCTATTCGTGTGCTTGCAAACATGGATGAGCCAGTTGGTCATGTTGCGAAGAGAACAGAGGTAGGGAAATTGTTATTGAGGATAATAAGTAAAAGAATGTGGAGTACATACAAACCTGATCAGACTTTTTAGGGTCTTTCATGTTGTTTGTTGCCCTTTGCTAGTATTAGAAATATTAGGAAATGATGCGTGTTGCCTCGTCAGGAAATTGCTACAGGGATCATAATTTAAGCTTGCACCATCCAAAACATGGGATGCTACTTCAGCTTCTAGGGAAAATACGGGGTGAAGGTGTTTATTTACATGAGCTGAGCTTAAGGAGAATGGACCCATTGTGAACACACTCCATTCTGGATAAGAGACCTGCTTCTCACATAGACCCATACGTTGTCACCTCAATGATTGCAGAGACGACAATCCTCGGGAAGCAATGACCCGTTGGAAGTCGGACATCATAAAGAGAGAATTGTATTACAAAACAACTATTTCACCTGTTTTCTGTAGGGCAAATTATCATGCTATCATTCACTATTCTCCATTGATATTTGCATTTGTATTGCAGTCTACAAAATTTAAGTTCATTGCTCCTTTGAATTCTACCTGTTTAATTACATATTAATAACAATATGAAGGGTTGGCTTTCGATGTTTGCAACTGAAATAATATCTAGTTCCCAGTTGACTTCACTGGCAGTTTTGTCAAAAATGCAGAAAAATTTTGAAAATATCATGGGAGCGCATCTACGTCAACAATTATCAATTACAATATCGTCGATAATGTAATTATCAAATTGCTACATACATGTGGAATGACTACTCAAGACGTCATACATGACTTCGTTGATTTATTTTATATTTTGTTCAGTATTTGTTCATTTTGTCATGACACGTAAACTTTTAATCGTATCGATTGAATTATTTTGTCAAATGTAATTTATGTTGTTTTTTAATATCTGGAAAAAAAAAACATTTCAAGCTTCACCAACTACAAATTTATATGTTATTTAATACTATATTAACATTAAACCATTAAAATTTATTGAATAATCAGATTTTTTGAATAAAATATTATTTAAAAAAAAACTCTCAAAAATTTAAAGTAAACGCGTTTTCCATTTTTATGTTTTCAGAAACAGTTTTTCAAAATGGCAAAAAGAATGCATTTTCAGAAATTTCAAAACGGACACTCAAAACACAAAATAAATTCAAAACTCAAAACACAAAACTGAAACACGAAGATAACAGTCCCTTAGATTTTCATAGAAAATAAAATGATGAAAACCGGCTGGAGCCATACATCTACAAAACCATACTTCAAACCATAACTTTCTACCTACTACCACTCACTTTGTTGGACAACATATCTAGTAATATATTGGACCATACTTTGCTAGACTTTTAACATATAACATAAAGCTAGAGATAAGTACAACAAAAGTATCAATTTCAGATGTTAATACTCCTCCTTGAGACTTTTGTTGGAAACACTAAGGCAACTCCTCAATGTTTCAAATCTTCCTTTAGGCAATGACTTAGTGAAAATATCAGCATATTGGTCCTTAGAGCTTCAATGCATCAGTTCCACATCCTTCCTATCTTGAGCTTCTCTTATTGAATGATATTTGATTTTTATATGCTTTGTTCTTCTATGAAACACCGAATTTTTCACCATTGCCACAGCTAATTGGTTGTCACAAAAGATGGTTGTGGCTTCAACTTGTTTGTGCTTCAAATCCTCCAACACTTTCCTTAGCTAGATAGCTTGATTGGTGGCCTCTAAAGCTACTATGTATTCTACCTCTGCAATGGATTGAGCTACAGTTTTTTGCTTCATAGAATTCCAGCATACCATGTTTGAACCAACATAAAAACACATAGCCTGAGGTGTTTTTCATATCATCAATTGAACCAGCCCGGTCACTATCTGTAAAAACAAGTTAGCAGTAGCTTTTCTGATTTCCTAAACTAAATCCCCAGCTCATCTGTTCCTTTTACATATTTCAACACCCTTTTAGCTACCTGGAAATGAAGTTCACTGGGCTCCTGTCTAAACCTGGATAAGATGTTAGCTGCAAAAGAGATACTAGTCAGGTAGAAGTCAGATATAGTAGGCATCCAACTATGCTTCTATACACTTTCTCATCTACCTTTAGCTCCATCATCCTTCATCAATTTCAAATTCAAAACTAATGGAGTATTTACTGGTTTGCATCTTTCCATACTGAACTTCTTTAGCATCTCTCTGATGTATTTCTTTTGGCAAACAAATATCCCCTTTTGAGTTTAAGATATTTCCATGCCAAGAAAGTATTACATGTTTCCAAGGTCTATCATCCCAAATATCTTTTTCAACTCATCTTTCACCTGCTCAATTAATATGTAACTGCTACCAGTAATCAGAAGATCATCCACATATAATGAGATGATGATCATCTCATTTTTCTCCTTCAACATCTCCTCCTTTATGTACAAGGTTTTCTCATTCATGATTCTTAAAAATCCAGGCATATTCAGATGTTTATCCATCTTACTATACCAAGCTCTTGGAGCCTATTTCAAGCCATACAAGGCTTTCTTTAGCAAATATACTTTCTCCTCTTTCTTAGCAACTTGGAAACCTTCAAGCTGTTCAATGAATATCTCTTCCTCCAAGTGTCCATTCAGAAATGCTGACTTGACATCTAATTGGTATATCATCCAGCCTCTATGAACTGCTATGGCAAACAGCAATCTAATGGTTTCATACCTTGCTACTTGTGCAAACGTGTCATTGAAGTTCACACCATATTGTTAAGCATACCCTTTCACTACCAGTCTGGCCTTTAACTTGTTCACATAGCTATCTAGATTCAGTTTTGATTCTTTTCACCCTAATTACATTCTTATCTCTTGGTCTGCCAACCAGCAACCATGTCCCATTTTTTCTCAATCATATTTAACTCATCTTTCATTACAACCATTCTTTTGAGCTTGCAACCTCAACAAAGTTTGAAGGTTCCAAAGTGGCTGAATTACACCTAGCATATATATATGCAAGTGGCCTTGTTCTTAGAACAATACTCTCTGAATCAGACTCACTATCAGATGTTGCCTCTTCTTCATTGACTTCAGCATCATTTATATGAGATGTTGTTTTTGGGATTTGAGATTAACTATCACCAGTTGATTCCCAATTCCAAGAGGCTTCTTCATCAACTTTAATGTCCCTGCTAGAGATTATTTTCTTGGTATGAGGATTGTAGACACTATACCCTTTTGCATTGTTACAGTAGCCTACTAGAACCCCAATCTTTGCCTTTTGACTCATCTTATCTCTCTTTACTTCAGGTACATGTGTATAGCAGAAGCTCCCAAACACCTTTAGATGAGAAACATCTGGTTTAGTTCTATACCAAGCTTCAAAAGAAGTCTTTTTATCCAATGATTTTGCAGGTAATCTGTTGAGTAGATACATTGCAATATTCACAGCTTCTGCCCAGAACTCCCTTGGAACTTTCTTCTCAATCATCAAGCATCTAGCCATCTCCATAATTGTTCTATTCTTTCTTTCACATACTCCATTTTGCTGTGGAGAATAGGGGATAGTTAATTGATGTTCTATCCCCATTTCTTCACAAAATTTGTCAAACTGGCTGCAACAGTACTCTGTTCCATTATCAAACCTGATGGCTTTAACTTTAATATCACATTCATTTTCCACCAAGCTTTTGGACCTCTGAAAATATACCTAGCACATTCTTAACATATCATCAATGAAGAGAACAAAGTATTTGCTTTTATTCAATGTTGATGTCCTCATTGGTCCACATACATCTGAGTGTATTAGTTCAAGCCTTTTTGTAGCCCTTTTTGCTTGATTCTTTGGAAAGGACAATCTGGTTTGTTTCCCAAATTGACATCTATCACACATACAGTTATCATGACTAATTTCAGGAATATTTTCAGCTAATCCCAGATCATGCATTTGCTTAAGTAAAGTGTAGTTAGCATGACCAAACCTTTTGTGCCATAAAGCAGACTCAATGACAGTTCCTGCAAGTGCATGATCTCCTACATTTTTCCATTCTAGTGGGAAGCTCCTATTTCTCATGTCAATGTTCATTACTTCTTGATTTTTAGGATCAAGTATAGTGCATCCCTTATCTTTAAATACCATTGTATAATCTTTATCAATCAATTGACCAACACTTATTAAATTTTGATCAATGTTTGGAACATATAAAACATCATATATATACTTGGTACCTGTAGAGGTCTATATAGAGATTTCACCAACACCTTTAACCTCAACAAACTCTCCATTCCCCACTTTAACTCTTGATCAATATACATTGTTCAACTCAACAAAGATGTTAGGATTGGAGGTCATATGATGAGTGCAGCCACTGTCCAATAGCCAAAATTCATCACTACTGTAGATCTTCAAGTTCAAAGCTGTGGACAAATGTTCTTCTTGCTGGTGATTCTCTGCAACTTGGGCTTGATGTGGTTCCTATTTCTTCTGATTTTTACAGACCTTTTCAATGTGACCAAATTGCTTGCAGGCCCTACATTGCACTCCTAGCCTAAACCAACACCATTTTGGTGAATGTCCATTCCTCTTGCAGTGTGGACAAGGTGGATATTTACTTCCTTTACCAGCTCTTTTCTGGTTCTCAGTTTCCTTCTTTTCATTGATTGGTTTTCACGGCATAACTTGTTTGAGCTTTATGCTTTCCCTTAGCAAGTAAGGCACCTTCAACCTATTCATCTTGCCTTATTAATCTCCTCTGCTCTGTGGCTTGTAGAGCATTAACCAATTCAGACAAGGAGATAACAGACAAGTCCCTGAAATCTTCAAGTGAGGAGATCTTAGCTTCAAACTTTTCAGGTAGGCTAGTCAAGACCTTCTCTACTACTCTTTTATCTGGTAAATCATCACTCAACAACTTGATTTGATTCACCACATTCATCAACCTAGATTCTGAATCCTTCATTTTTAGAGTTCCAACTCCCTTCTCAGATTCAAGACCTGCATTTGCCTGGTTCTCTCATTGCCTCGAAATTCTTCTTTTAATCTGTCACAAGCTTCCTTTGCTGTTTCATATGTTATAATCCTAGTGAAGATAGCATCTAAGACAGCTAATTGGATACAGGAAATAGCCTTAAACTTCTTAGCAATTTATTCACTGTGTTGCTTCAGTTGTGCAATGGTGGGATTTGCTCTCGATGGAGGAGGTTCAACCCCAGTTTTTGCGATCTCCCAGAGGTCGTATGCCTTCAGATATGCTTTCATCTTTACAAACCAGAAGTCATAGTTTTCTCATGTGAATGTTGGAGCTAAAGGAGCAGATAAATCACTTGAAACCATCACTCTCACTCACACATTTGGCTAGTATGAAGGTTTCTTACTGGTTTTCTCTCAGGACTACTGGTTTTCAAAGAGAATGAAAGAAAAACCAAGGAGCTGAACTTACCGAATTTGCACAAACTGTTCCATTTTTATACAACTTACCGAATTTGGCACAAACTTACCGATTTTTCAATACTTACCGTATTTGGAGGTTCCTTACCGGTTTTTGCTTACTGCTTACTAGATTTTGACAGAAGTTTACCAGTCTCTTCAATTCTCCAATACGTACCGATATGTGTGTTACTTACCGGTTTCTTTTGTTTTTTCAGCTCTTTTTAGCCCTTCAAAGATCAAATAAAGCTCTGATACCACTGATAGAATATGAAGAACAAAGAGGAAGAAGAATTTAGATTTTCATAGAAAATAAAATGATGAAAACCTGCTAGAGCCATACATATACAAAACCATACTTCAAACCATAACTTTCTACCTACTACCACTCACTTTGTTGGACAGCATATCTAGTAATATATTGGACCATACTTCGCTAGACTTTTAACATATAACATAAAGCTAGAGATAAGTACAACAAAACATAGACTTATGACAACAAAAGTATCAATTTCAAATGTCAATAAGTTCCAACTCGCACGATTATGCCTTCATTGTTGGTCCTTAAGTATTCTTGTGCTGCACTTTGGGATATTCACATTCATGAAGTTCCAACTCTCACGATTATGCCTTCATTTTTGGTCCCACTAGCCTAGGGACAGATCTGTAGCCCGGTCCAGCCCCCAGCCAATTGAATTTTTTTTATGTGAAAAATTTTTTTTTGTGTAGTAAATTTATTTATTTATTATTTTATTTTTTTTACGTATTAGCCCGACTTGTAATTCAGTCTTGGATCCGTCCCTGGACTAGACCGTATGCTTGCCATGCTTTCGCTTAACTTTGGTTCCATTCAGTGCATGCTTAATGACAATTGATCACTCTTATCTCGTACAAATCAAAGTAAATAAACTCGCTCTAATTTAATGAGAAATAAACTTGTGCTATAGAGGAAAATGTAGAGTATCATAATAATCCTAAAATTTATTTCACATGGTTAATGTCCAAGCTAGGAGTGGGCATGGTAACACGAACTCTTCATAATTGAATCTATTTTACAGAAATACATGAAATAGTAATATTATGAGGAACTTACAAAGGAGTTCTGGATGTTAAAAAGTCTAATCTATGGGGTCTTGTTTTTGTGAAATGATGTGAAACATCAAGGAAGGGGTGGGTGTGGGTGTGTTGGTTGGGAAACATCAGCCACTCATTGTCTCATCTCTTTTCATTTCTTTACAAGTATTATCTTTAAAAAATACTTACTTTTTAAGAATGTTTAGTGGGAATGACAGCGTTTGAGAGATGTTTAACTCGTTTTTTCCATAGTTGTTTAGTGATATGAAAACTAATGACTAGGTTTTTCCCGTCCAATGAGCACGGGCACTCTTTCTAAAATGGAGTATAGGCATCCAACACATATTGGAAAATGTAGAAGGGTTCAATGAAGTCAAAGTCCACTACAAATTAAGCTCAACCCAATTTTTGAGACAATGACTTTTTTGAAGAAATGACAGATATGGGACGTCCTATCTCAATATTCGTAGCCGTTCTTGATAAGTTGCTGCTTAATTCAAATAAGTTACATTTACTCATTCGACCAACATATTGTATAGTGTGTGTGTGCACATCTTACATACTTTTCCCACCATACAAACTAGTTTATCAACATGATATAGTAATCACAATGTTCCTTTCCCTTCATTTGTGACAATGATGTAATGGCCATGTCTTTCTACATGTGTGGCATGCTCGAGTTATCGAAAAAAAAAATCTATATTCAAGTATGGTTGTTACTTATTTAACTTTTTTACATGTTAAACATATCTCGACCATGATTGAAATTTATCATCTTCTTCATTAAATATTTTAAATTAAGTGAGTCAAAGTTTCGAAGAGCGTTACACCTCGATAACCATGGGCGGAGGTAGTGGGGGGCAATGCTGGGCTGTCCCCCAGCCCATTTAAAAACTTTAACAAGAAATTGTTAAAATTTGATACAAATTAATGCATTAGCCCAGCCCATTTAAAAGCTTTAACAAGAAATTGTTGAGATGGATAGTGTGTGTGAATGAAATCGATAAATCCATTTTTCTTTAATCCATATTGCTATTAAGTATTAAAATATATTATTACATACTTCATAAAGGATTGGGAATTCATCATTGCTCTCTTGCTCTTTAGTTGCTTGTTCCTTTTAATTATTACCAGATCCTACAAATTTATATAGGAATTAAATCAATTTAAATTGAAGGTTTTTTTTTTTGGTGTTTAGCAGAGTAGTTGTGTCGCAGAGAAGTGTTCTGCCAAACCATTATAATGGAATTATATGAAGGACAGAAATTTGGGAAATGTTTAGCTCAAGTGCGTTCGACTATTTAGGAATTTAGGAAATGTCACTCCAATTTCATCTCTTGTAGTTGAAAGGCCTTCATCTTCTAAAATATCGATGGGTACAACCGTAATAGGTAACATTATATTACGATTTTTCTTGTTTTATATATATATATATATATATTGTATATTAAATTTTAAAAAATTTTGCCCCCCGTACCATTAATTCCTGACTCCGCACCTGTCGATAACTGTCCCTTTTCAATCCTAATAATAGAGTCAATTTCTCTAATATATGTAAATTGTAATCCCAAACAACCTAATACCAATTCTCAGAAAAGATTTAGCCCCTGTTTGGTTAGTGGGAATTAAAATCGGAGTTTTAGTAAATTTTGTTAAAAATAGATGAACCGTATGATTGAAAAGTTATGGATCCAATAAAATATATAGTTTAACTCAATTATTGACTTTTGACTTAGATTAAAATTTAGGTTCAAGACATCAAACTTGTAAGTTAACTTTCTTATGGGCTAGGATTTCTCAGTCTGACTGGATGTTGGTGTTTAAACTTGTTATTCAGTGGGTTCTCAAGGCTCAGTTAAGATGGGCCAAGCCTATGGCCTCAGTTGTACTATACTTTCTTGGTGTAACAAAACTAAGCANGGCACCGGATTAAATATGGTGGTGTGAGCTCACAAAGAATTTTCGATTTACCAAAAAAAAAATAAAAAATTGTAAGTATATTACTAATTCTTCCAGTGAAGTTTCAATACTGGAAGAAATAATTAAGACCAAAGAAAGAGTCAAGAGATGAAATTGCACAGAAGAATTTGGAAATTAATCTGTTGATCTGATCATTCAGTCATTGACCCCAAGTCCAATTAATTGTTTTAGGGTGTGTTCGGTAGAGATTAAAATCGGATTAAAATTAAAAAAATTAGTCGTTATTGTTGACTTTTATTAGACGAGTGAGACTCAATAACGGCTATATTTTCAATTTTAATTGGATTAAAATCTATACTAAACAGGCCCTCGGTGAATTTGCCCAATGATTAAGCACTAAACTAATTGGAATAGGGTAAATAACATTGTAAACTCATTTAAATTTCCATTATTTGCAAAAAAAAAAATGATGAGAGCTTAACGAGAATATCATCGATAATCTATTTTAAGGTAAATTAAGAGTGACCTATCTCAAAATATTTTTGTAAGTAGTGTAAAAATGAAACACTATATTTCTTATGGGTTAATTTGGTAAATAAATAATACAAGTATATATAATCATCAATTGGCTTATAAAATTTAAATGAAAATGAAACCCCCCAACAAAAATCCGATGATGATCATCAATACACCGAAAAGACAATTCTATAAATAATTTTAAATTATCATAGATAATATTTTAAAAACTTCAATCCCACAAATTGTGCAAGATTAATTGTAAAAACAAAATACTTAATTCTCTCTTCTGGAATTTCCTCTTTCCTATAGAAGTTAGAATAATTGTTGAGTAAGCATGTCTGCAAAGACTGTACTTTTAGACGAAGTTCTAAGTAATGTTTATTTTTCGTATCACGTCAGCTTGAAAATATAAATTTTTTTCAATCGTTGTCTATTTTTATATGGCAAATTTTTAAGCAATCGAAGATACCCTCAGTATTATACTTACGTTTAAAAACAAATTTCCGACAAACTTTTGGCAAAGCCTATACTCTATTTGCTCTCTTAAACAAGACAAGGAAAATATTAATTAGCATCTAACCTTCTTCCACGATAACCAGTATTTGAAACATCATATATTGATCGACCAATCAAAGAAAACTTCAACAACTTAAAAAAAAAAGAAGAAGAAGAAGAAGACCAATTCTATAAAACCCCTCTTACATGTCGCGAATTGAAAAACCGTCGTCACCTACACCTCCTACCAATTATTAAAAACAATGTGACATAGATTTGGGAATTGGTCAGCAGTTGAGTGCACAGACGAGGGACAAACCTATATATAAGTTCCCATCATAGTTGGAGATGTATTCGAATCTTTACACACAAGTCAACTTTTGGGCCACAAAAACTATTCATGTCAATGCCATTTTCATTGTCTTGTAGTTGTAAATATATAGTGACCTTCGAATTTTTTTTAATAGAAAATTAGCACTTTCGATTTACTTTTACTCTCTCAATTACACAAAAAAGCTATTTATGCAATTTTGTTATGTTCTAAAGTGACATAACATACACACAATGAGGTGCACTGGGATTACGTGGTGAGGTGTCATGATTCGCAATAGCAATATGAACGTACTTTTTTTTTTTTTTTTGTTGCGCCCCTCTCATATTCTAATCTCTCTGTCTTTTCCATGCGTTCTAATCTAGTGGTCGTTCGTCATCTTCGATTAAAACTATCAATTTTAAAGCATAAAAAAGAAAGGCGCTTTAGCAATTGCGCAAAAGAATAACATTATGGAGGCATCCAACTACAAAGAAGAATAAGCCGTTCAAAAGCATTAGAAAGGCTAGCTAACATCATCATGACTTATATATATATATATATATATATATATATATAGAAAGCTTTATTTTTTTACCTAAGAGAAAAATGGATTTCAATCTGATGTTGAAACTTTGGATCATAACTTGTTCGGCTGAAAATTGATTATGAGAATACTTTGGCTATAATTTTCCTTTTTGGCTTCTTTTCTCGTACAATTGACTCCTAGCACTCTCGAATATTCGTCGTGAGATCACAACATTTTAGTATTTGCATTTTAGTTCTCAAATTTCGAATTTCTTGTAGTTGAGTCCTCTTTTCATCATTTTTTTTTTTCCAATTCCACCATTTCCATCGATTATTACCTAGCAAACACAATATACATGGAATTAAACCACAATTCATCAAAATATCCAATAAATACTCTTAACTTAAAGACCTAAATAAATGTACAAAATATACTTATCACCAATCAAAGTAGTATTTCAAAGTTTCAATAATTTTAATTTCATGTAATGGAAAACCACATAAAATATCATATATATTATGTTAATTAATTAAGTAAAATTAACACTAAATATCAAGCAAAATTAGAATATTAGAACATTAAAATAATCCAATAGTTCTGATTATTGACGGTCAAATTAAAAGTTGATATCTAACAAATTGACGGTCAAACTCAAAAGTTGATCTCCAATGAATTTTATTCTCAATCCAATAGTTATGATTATATAGTTTTTATTAACATTAAAATAAAAATATAGAGTAAAGATGAAAAGAAGAAATTAAATATTCTAAAAACACAATATTTAATTCTCTCTCTTTGAAATTTCTCTTTCCTTTGATTGCTAAAATAAGCTGAGTCGGCATTCTAACAAAACATATACAACTAGATAGAGTTCTAGAAAATGTCTCCTATCACGTAAGCTTGACAAATGACAATGTGCATTGGAGATGATATTTTTTCCTAACATTGTCTATTTTTTTTATTCACGTCAACTTTTTTAAGTAATTCACGTTAACATTGAAGATGCTCTTATTATTAATCCAACAAACTTTCGGCGAAGAAAGAAATCTAACATTTTTCCACGGATAATCAGCAGTTGAAAGATCATATATTGATCGACCAATCAAAGAAAACTTCAACAATTAAAAAAAAGACCGATTCTTTAAAACCCTCTTACATGTCGCGATTTGCAAGACTCTCGTCACCTACGCCTCCGACCAATTATAAAAAACAATGTGACATAGATTTGGGGTTTGGTCAGCAGTTGAGTGCACATACGAGGGACAAACCTACATGTAACGTCCCATTATAATTGGAGATGTCTTCGAATCTTTTCACACAAATCAACATTTGGGCCACAAAAACTATGCATGTCAACGCCATTTTCGTTGTCTTGTAACCGTAAATATACAGTGAGACCTTAGAGTTTTTTTTTTTAATAGATAATTGGCACTTTCGATTTACTTTTACTCTCATAATTACACATAAGCTATATGTGCAATTGTGTTATATTCTAAAGTGACACGACACTACTAGACACAATGAGGTCCACTAAGATTATGTGGTAAGATAAACCATGACTCACAATAGCAAAATGATTTGAGTTGGAATTTCGACAATAAATCTTAACTAGTTCTAAACATCGTACTTTATTTTTGTTCAGCTCATCTCTTATTCTAATCTGATTGGGTAAACATCCATCTCTCTATCTTTTCCCCGTGTCTTGATTTAGTTGTCAATGTTAAGGGATAAAATCTCACATCAAATAAAGATGAAAATACAGATGAACTTATAAAGGTTTTGGCTACTTCTCTTAATAAGGTTAACATTTTAAGATGGAACCTCAAATCTTAACATGGTATCAGAGCCCATTAAACTTCAACGAGCAATTCGATCCGATTAAGACTCAAACAAAACTGAGCACACGGATTTCAAGATTGAGCCACCATCTTGTGAGAGCATGTTAAGGGATAGAATCTCATATCAAATAAAAATGAAAGCGTAAACCAATTTATAAAGGATTGAGTTACTCCTCTTAGGCTGACCTTTTAAGATGAAACCATAAATCTTAACTGTCATTCCTCGTCTTCGATTACAAACTATCAATTTCAAAGCATAGAAAAGAAAGGTGCCTTAACAATTGCGATAAATGCATCCTAGTACGAAGAAGAATAGGTCACCATCGAAGTCGAATAACCTGATAAATCTCTATCCCCCTAGCTTTCAGAGAGAACACTCGGGAAAGAATTTTCTTTTCATCAAGGTTTTTGGTCGTTTAGGTGAAAGGTGAATCGGCCCTTTATTTTCAAAGTTAGCCCTGTTTGGTACAACTTAAAAAATTGATTAAAACCTAAATAAAACTCAACAGTTAATTTTGACGATACATTTCATGGTATCCACAATTTTTCAATAACACGTTTCATTAACTTTTATTAAAATTTACTAAAAATCTGACTTTTATTTAAACCAATAATTACTTTCTTCCTCGGCTAAGAGGTCTCAAAACAACTTCAAACAAAACC
>CAIGRO010118611.1:0-12950 GCA_903798355.1 Fraxinus baroniana | reverse complement strand
CATTAGTAATTTAATTAACCAAAAAAATTATATAGGAACTAAGCAAACGTGCATTACACGTTGCTTTTAGCTAGTATATATATATATATATCTATAGGGAGTTTTTTTTCCTGAACTATGATTGAGATTGTTTTTTATTTGGAATAAGATTTCTTTTGTTTTAAATAATTGAGGTCGTCCTCTGTGTTCTGGTGGATCTGCGCAACTTATGTTCGCCATTTTCATATATTTAATTGCATCAATTTTAGGGGGGTGTTTTCTTCCCTGAAAACAATAAAGATTGGGTACTTGAAAACGAAACATTGTATTCTAAACATACAGCGATATGTTATCGAGATTCTGAGTTCTTGAATTCTCGAGTTTACAATCCGAGGGCTACTTAAATCTCAAAATCCTGAGATGGGAGCCTACTGAATTAAACTAAAACCATTCCTCCTAATTTTCAACATACCTGTGGCATATCAGCAGTTGAAAGCAGTGACATAGTTGTCTGAATCTCAGCATCATTGAAGGGATGATCTTCCATGGGCATATTAATCTGAGGCTCGGGTTTCTGCTCGTCCAGTAGGGGCTTCGACTCTGCCACGCACTTCCAGCTTTGGTCGTTCGACTCCCCCAAGACAACTCCCTTGTTGGGGGCCATATTCTCTTTCAAATTTATTCGAGGATTGTCATTCATTGCTGGGATAGTTGGGTACGAGGGCTTCTCATGTTTTATTTCGTCCTTGTCATCTTCTTTCGAGACTGAAAATAAATCATCCCGATTTCCATGTTCATTAAATTGCGAATTGCATTTATCAAATGCTCTGTTTGATGATTCCTGCAAAATTTCTTGGCCTGATGGAGTCTTATAGCTGAAACTACCAAACCCTTCAATCCCTCTCGAAATCTTTCTGGCTCTATCCCTTTCTTCCTTCAAAAGAGGTCCTTTCTCTAGCAATTTCAATACCCTTTCAGTTTTCTTCCTCACATTTAGACCCCAGTTAAATCTGAAATAGTTAAACCAAAAAATATTATGATTTTCGAAAAGTAAATGAACTTGTTTTTTAGCTTTTGGCTAATCGGGTGAAAGCCTATTCTCATTTTCATTTATATATAGGAAGAGCTATTACCCTTTTTCATCTACATGTTGAAAGCTTTCCATTTCCCTAATTACATCTCTATCAGTTTGAAACTCCTCTGCAACACTCTCAGGCCCATGAGTCAACAAGTGTTCTAGCAAAATCACAGCATTATATGATGCCCTCCAGTTTCTTTTATCAAATCTCGCCAATCTGAAAAACAATTAAAAACCGAACCTAACTATAACAAGATCAAATTGTAGTGTCAAATAAATCCAGAGAAAACAGAGATTCAAATAAACCTTTTGTGCAGGATCTCGACGATTCTCCAATAATCATCGACTTCAAAAGCTGCCCTGGATATGATCTTAAGAGTACGAGCATCTGCCCCTCCTGGATTTCCATTTGTAGCTTCTTCTGCCAGTCTTTGACAACAAAAAAACAGTGCAAATCATCACACACATCGCATCAGTTCATCTCTATAGCATTGGACAAGATAATAAATTATTGTTTCTTCCTATATAGCACTATCCATTCAGATCTTCATAAAAACTTTGGACAAAAAGGAGTGATCAAAACTTACAATTGTGCTGGTGTAACATCGGTCAAGGCCAAACGGGCAGTCTTGATCTTCTCCTTGAGAAAAAAAGAAGCCTGTTTCTTGAATTCATTGAAAATTGGAGCATTCTTCATATTTCCACTGTTGCCAATGCTGCCTACGATTGACATTTTCTTGGAAAAAAGTAGTATGGCCAAACCAAATGAACCACTTGACATAAGAAAAAGGGACGATAGCCACTTGATTTTGTGGAAGGATGACCATTTCAAAGTGTGATAAGAGTGTATGTATATTGTATGTATTGTTCGAGAGTGACATCATGGAAGTCGGACTTTCCAATGTATAAAAGAACACGTGGAAAGATTTGATGAGGTTTTTTGAATATGATTCATTGATTTTAAGGTATTAAAAGGTATCAAGTCAATATCATATTTCAGCAATGGAATCCGGACTTTCAGGTTTGAATTTGAATTTTTCTAGTTTTTTGTTGCATTGTATCCTTTCTCCAAAAGTATTGTCCAACATATCCCTAGCCTTCTTGGCCTTCTTCAACCCCAATTAAAAGTTGAATTTAAGAAGTTAGCTTAGTTCATGATGTCCTTACAGAAGAAATTACTTACAAACATGGCTGGTAGGATGCTAGCAAAGTATGCTAGTTTTGGAGTCAAATTTCAATAAAACGATGCACCCCCGTGCAAACATCACACATACGTCAAGTTTCATGTTGATGGCAAAAAGATGATGTGACTAGCACCCTTCAATCAACTTTATATTTTCGAAATTATACCTAAAACATCAAAGAAACGGTGAATCTAGTTGAACTCTTGCCCGACAATATAGGGGTACAATGGTCGAATACCCTCCTCGAGGTCGGAGTTAAACGACTCAAATGTGGGTACTGAGAATTTCCATATTTTATTGCTTACCCCCATGGAACAAAGAGTGGATCCTTTTAGGTTTAAAATGGTCGACACTTGCCTTGTCACATCAAATAAGGCTTAGTTGATTTTATTGCCACAATCAACTTTAAGAATGAAGCCAATTATTAGAACAATTACCCTTCTTGTTTCCTGGAAGTTGCTGTGGGGGGAATGATGGGACAGAGGAAGGAGTTCCAATGTTGCATAATTGAAATCGAGTTCTTTCATTCTTTGAATCTGCCATCTAAATTTATGATTTTTCCCTAATCTACACGTATTATTCTTTAATGAGATACTAAAAAAATGAAAAAAGAAAAGCACGAGACGCTCCCCCAACCCCAACCCCAATCCTACCCCCCACTACCATCAATCGCGTTCAATCTCGCCCTTACCCCATCCCATCCATGAAAGTGGTTGGAGTATGGATATAGGAAGAGAGCACGACCACGGTCGACATGGGTAAGGGTGGCAAAAGGATTGAGTAACTCGCCGGTTTGACTCGTAGAAGTTTGGGCTCGTTTCGAGACGAGCCTAGCAAGGCTTGGCTCGTGGGAGTGGCCCATGAGTCCAAAGTTCACGAGCCCACGAGCTTGTAAAAACTGTGAACAAAAAAGTCAAAAACAAAAAAAAAAGAACAAGAAAATTGAGCTCTTGGGCTCATCTCGTGCTCGACTTGTGTTTGAATGAGTCGAGCTAGTGGGTACATGGGCAGAGCTGGCTTGGCTCGACCCATTGCCACCGCTAACATGGGGGTTGGATATTGATGTTACAAAAAATCGCACGTAGGGTTGGGCGTGGGTTTGATTGGATTGGTTTTGAGTCCAACACAAACACAATCCAACATGTTCAGTTTGTCAATAATTCAAACCGAAACCAACCTATTCTCGGTTGAAACTCAACCCATTCCAAACTGACTAAACTCGGGTTGGTTTCATTTGAGTTGGGTTGATTGGTTTGGAACTGAGCCCCATTCAAGTTAGATCCAATTATTCTTTTGTTGGACAATTTTTTTATAGGTACAATGGTTGAGAGTTTTTTCAATTTGGACCAATTTCAGTTACATTAAAAAGGGAGATTTGAAAAGCTTTAAGTTGATTGAAGTTTGATCAATGGTCGTGGGGTTAAATTCTATTACAATAAAACAATATAAATTAAAAATATTTAGAACCTTTTGAATAGATTATATCATGATCAAATTAAATACATATTAAATCAATCTATATACATGTTGAATACATGCATATTATACATATTGAATAAAATGAATTCAACCTAAATACTAAAAATGTAAATATCCTCCTCCAATCCAAGTGTTTAGTAAAAAATTACGTCAAAAATCGAGTCGAAAAGTCGAGGCACGAGCAGCAATATACGTAGCTTTTCTTTTCCTATTTTTCTTCTCCTCTATTTTATTGTTTATTAATTAAAATTCAGTATTATCATTTTACCCTTCAAAAGATTAATAAGTCTCGTGAATGAAAGATTGAGGACAAAACCATCTATCGAGAACCCAAATGCTACAAATTCAAAATCTTGGGGATCCAATTATCATAAATTGAAAGTTGAGGACTTGGTATATTTTGGAAGATTGAGGACTCTTAACAATAATATTCACTTGTTGCGTGTTTAAAATATAACTACTTTAAATTTTATGTTATGGGAAAGAAAAGAAAAATATGGTAATATGAAAGTAAACAATCACAAACACGAGAACACAATAATTTACGTGGAAAAAGTCGCATGCAGTGATGTAGAGGAGGATGATTCAATATATGATGAGAGAATATAATGATTTTGTATTTCCAACTCGTGTTCTATTATAAT
The DNA here is from genome assembly GCA_903798355.1 of Fraxinus baroniana. Classification (NCBI taxonomy): domain Eukaryota; kingdom Viridiplantae; phylum Streptophyta; class Magnoliopsida; order Lamiales; family Oleaceae; genus Fraxinus; species Fraxinus baroniana. The sequence continues at coordinate 8,586 of CAIGRO010118611.1, read as the reverse complement.
GAAGACCCAATTATATATAGAGTACATGTAAAACCCTAATTATAATGTTTTAGATGTAAAGAGTATCATAAAAATCGTCAAATCACAAAACAAGTCGTGTGTCAGATAACACCAAATCTCAAGTTGCACGCGGCACTCGAGCGCCCAAGTTCGCGATATGCAAGCCGTGGACAGCGCTTCATCCTAGCTCTCAAACGCTTAATCTCTGTTCCAATCCAATTGGCCCTAGCGCCCGAAATTGATTTCTTGTACACCCAATCTCTTGCCCCAAAATTTCTTTATCCATATTTTGATCTCTTTAAAGCCTTTTTCAACAAAACACTAATTCCCAATGGAATTGGGTCACAATTTAAACATTCTACACTTTCATCCATCATTATTAAAAAAAGAAAAAAAAATCTCCATTAGAAAATATCTAATATCTCATAAAATGAATAATAATAATTATTTTTCCCTTGACTTGATGGAATTTCAGCCATTAAAGGCATTTTGAATTCTGTTTCATATATCATGTAGCCAAATGAAATAAATTTAGCAAAGCATATCTGAATTGTTGGTGAAATATTAATGACAAGATGACAGGATTTTTGTATTGCTGATACCCCAACCTTCCCACCTACATTTCATTTACTACTCATTTTCTCGAATAGTTAGAAGTTAGAATAAGTTATTATTACATAGACCCCTCTCCCCAATCGGCCTTTCAATGCAATTCCTAGTTTCTGCACGAAAAGCGACAACATAGCCCGACAAATAATTCAAAGATTAAGCCTACTTCTGAAGCAATCATAAAACGAGCTAAGCATACACAGATGATCAACATTCACGTACTAAAACTACGACAATTCCACTAAAAGCTGAAATGTGAGCAGTAAAAATACTGAAAATGAAGTTGCAGAGCAAAATTTCTTCCATAGGCATTTCATTTATTTGGAAAACTTACAATTTTTCTATGGCAGATTATAACCGATGAGCAGTTTTCACCTTTACAATCCTCATCACCTAGTACAATTCACAACTAAGTTTTCACTTATCCTAAGAAAACTGTTGTCATGTTTCAATAGGTGATTAGGAAACGAACATCAAAAATGGGTTGTCGACAGATTTTTTGAATCATAATCTTTTTATTATTTTTTTCCTAATTATACACATGATCTCCATATTCTTCCCTCCAAAGAAATAACAATTATTGAAACGTCGTCATGGTAGCGACGTCGATCCCCTTGTGGTATTTCGAGCAATTCTTGAAAATTCATACCTGAAAATCAAACATGATCACAAGCATGATATCTTAGTTTCCCCGCTTCAGTTAGGACATCTATGATGAAACAACAATATAATCTGACACTAAAACTTACTAGCTTTTTTTGCTGCACGGAACAACAATTCCTCAACCAAATGTTGTGCAGGATCTCCTTCTGGTGACCAAGAGAGAAAGAGTTCAACTTCTGATACAGCCTCTTCGTTTGTGAAGTATTGATAGAGTCCATCCGATGACAATATCAAGAACCTGTCTCTTGGCCCTAATTGGTGATGGTAGAGTGATGGTAGACAGTTGATATAAGGAGAAGTTCCTATATAGTTAATTCTGAACATCTCTAAGAGTGCATCATTCCATTTTGGCTGCGCAAACACGAGTAATATAAGCGCAAGAAATTTCGAAAGAACATGAACAAAATAGCATTTCTTATGGAAATAGTTGGCATCAAAGATTCTCCTATAGAAATACAATTAAAACATAATACCCAAAAATCGATGAGCTATTTTGACAATGGAAAAAGTGTTAACTATTCAGGACTCTTTAGGAGTTTCAGCATACTATTCATATATGATAAGCAGTATTACAGGCCTGTTTGGTATGGCTTTCAAAAAGCCAAAAGTGGGTATTGAGGCTAAGGAACTGCTTTTGGGTCTGTTTTATTTTTTCCCCGAGAGTATTTTGTGCTTTGTCGTATCAGATGAGTTTTTAGAGGAAGTTAGCACAAGGTAATGTTTGTCCAATCCACTTATCGAACGAGCCAATTAGAAATTGCCAATCCAATTGCATCATCTGAAAAGAATTCCTACAAACCAAGTGACATTTTTTATTTAAACTAAAGATATCCTTTTTCTATCTGGCCCAGGATCAGGAATGGAATCCCACAAGACGAGTCTTACTTTCCACCAGAATCAATGGCAGAATAAGTTATATGATGCATGATAGTGAAATGCAAAATAGTTTCAGGTAAATATGACAGTCGAGATGTCAACAAGCATCCCAAATATGTAAAGAAAATAAAGCTACTTTTCTCTACCTCAGAAAGGGTAAGCATATACTTTGTTTGCACACTTTTGATGTTTACTCATTGAAGAACTTACAGTGGCCAATTGAGGAATCTACTTTTCTCAAACACGGGGTTTAACTTTAACTATGTTTTATCTACATTGTCTACTGCAAGAAGTTGACTGCAAAAATCCTATAGCAGGGCATACCTGCTTGAGAAAACCGGCACCAAAAGCTCGAGTGACCTTTAAAGAACCTTTTACACGGTCATTGATCACAGCAGAAGCATCGTCCAAGTGCTCACTTCGAATTCTTTGAACTTCCTGGAAATAGATTATTATACGATCAATTAAAAACTAAAACAATCAGATGTATGAAAGAACTTAATCCAGAGTTTTTCTTTTCACCTCGTCCACAGAGGTGCTATGATCCATGGTGAGTTGAAAAGCAGTTAAGCTGGGTAAAGAATTTGACATATCACCATCAAACGACTCGAGATCGTGTAATGTTTCTTCATTGATTCTCTCCAAATCCTGGCTCCAAATATCTGGTTCTTTCTTCTGAGCCAGAATTGCTCGACTATCACCCACATTCATCACATAAACATCCTCTCCCTTCATCAACATCACAAGAACACAGGAGCCCATCAAAGAAAGCTCGGGATTCTCCATGACCATCTTATCAGCAAGATCCAAATATGCATCCTCCGTTTTCTTCAATGCTTGCGAAAGAGCTTTTAGCACATCCGAGTGATTAGCCGCCCTTGATCCATTCAATCTGTTTTTGTTCAGCTGCTCCTTTAATCTCCTATCAAGCTCCAATCTTTCCCTATCCCATTCACATCTCCACCTCCTCTGATTCTCCTCCCATTTCTTCGCTGTTCCTTTATACTTACTCTTCAAATTCCTCCCCAGTTTTTTCCTATACCACAAATCAGAATTCAAATCCTTATTTTCGTTAGGATAATTCTCTTGCTCTACACATCTCGAACAACCATCCTTAGTCCTATCCCGTAAAACCCCCACATCAGAACTCTTAGTCGAACCAAAATCATCAGCTTCCAAGTTTCCATTCTCAGTCGCAGCAGATGAATTAGAAACCAATGAATTGTCAGTCTTATTATTGTCATCCCATAACAAACCCTTGAGCTCTTTATGAACAGATGAATACAAATTGGATAACAAATAATCAGGTGCATCAGGGCCATTGAATCCATCATAAATCCCTACAAAAACCCATTCATGCTCCTCAGAGATCACCACATGAACTCGATCTTCCCCGGCTTTTCCTTGAGCCCACTGAAGATTCTGATTCTCCAATGAATCATCATCATCCAAGCTACACTCACTGCTGAAATTCACACTACTACTGATTGTTAGCTCATTTTGCTTCTCTGAACCCACCATCCAATCATTTTCCTTCATCGAAACAACGCCTTTAATCGGAGCAACAATGGAGTTTTGACCTCTGGTGATGCTCTTTGATAAAGCTCTTTTGAGGGCCCGAATCAGCGATCCTTTCCTCGATCTGCGCCGAAACGCATAACCCCCATGCGAATAGCTTCTCTGGAACTGATCGGAGCTGCCCCTTTCGAGAGGTCCCGAGAGGATCCCACGATCGAGAGGGCCCGATAAGAATCCCCTCTCTTGAAGCCACGCTCCATAGGGCCCGAATTCGGAATGATGCCCGTATTATTGAACAACGGGCCGGAGTAGGTGCCAGAATTTCTGGGGATGATTTGCAGAGGGATTGAAGCAAAGGAGGTAGAACTCTCAAAGGCAGAGGCGCGGTCAATACTATTATACGAATAGTGGTCGACAAACGCCGTAGAGAGCGGCGTTGACGTGTTGGCGCTAACGGCGGCACCGGAGATCGACCTAAACGTCGTCGTAGACGCTTCCTCGTATTCCATATGCACCTTAGATGAAGAAAGCCTCGTGACTTCGGGTCGGACGTAGCAAAAAGAGTGCCCCAGATCATCTAACGGATCAGATATCATCATCGCCATATCCTTCCTCCGCCGACGAGCTCCATCGGCGTTTACAGCTCCAGTGAAACACACGCTCAGTTTCCCAACTCCGTTACCCATTAAATCAACCGGGTAAAGGGGTAAAAAAAACTGAAATCAAGAAAATAAAAAAAAAAAGGATTCTTGAATCTGTTCAAAACTTCATTTCATTACTTAAAAATGAGTCTTTTGAGAATGTGAAAGAGAAAAAGGGAGGAGGAGGAGGAAGCTATTTATCTAACAGTCATTGATCATCGCGAGTCGAGAGAGAAAGAAGAGTTGACTTTGGTGTGGGGAGTGTTGATTGAGGTAATAAAGAGAGAGGGGTGGAATTCAAGTCCTGTGGATGCTTGTTGGGATTTGTTTGTATTTAAAAAAAAAAAATAGAATTTTATTTGTTTTTTATTTTTAGTTTTAGTTTTAGTTTTGACTGCCAGCGAGGAATCGTAAAAGCAAGGTAGGAAGTTTTCTTTCATTTATTGGACATTTCCAATTTTTATTTTGTTGACTTATTACTAATATTTCAGATTCATTAAGAGACTGTTTGGTAATAATTAAAATTCAATTAAAATTAAAAATATGGTCGTTATTGGATCTCACTCGTCTAATAAAAGTTAACAATAACGGCTAATTTTTCAATTTTAATCCGATTTTAATCTCTACCAAACAGGCTCTTAAAATATTAACTTATTATTTGAGGCGTATCGATTATAGAAAATTGAGGGTTCAAATAACCAATTGTCATATAGAATTAATGACAGGTTATAGAATATAGAGGGGATATATGGTGTGTTCGGTCGTGCTTAAAATTCAATTAAAATTGAAAATATAGTCGTTATTGGGTCTCACTCGTCTAATAAAAGTTAACAATAACGGCTAATTTTTCAATTTTAATCCGATTTTAATCTCTACCAAACCGGCTCTAAAGTGGGGGCACGGTTTTTAATTAAAATTTAAGTAATTGTAAGTTATAAAATGGACAAAGTATAAGTATGCAATGAAAATAGATGTAATACTCATATGGATAAAAAGTGATTATAAGTCGTGTAAGTGAAAAATATATTTTATCCCCTGTTTGGTATACATTAAAGTTTTTATTCTCATTTTCAACCGTACATTTTTCATCACATTAATAAATTTTCCTTCTTTTTCAACCACACATTATCAATCGATCTATTATTCTATAGTACATTCTTCTAAAATAACGTCCTTTAAATTTGAAGTATGTAACAAAGTCGGGATTGGCATTTTCTTGTAAATCACGGGTAGGAAGGAGAATAGTACCATGCACAGTGGAAAACGATGAAAAAGTCAAAACCGATGCAGAATAAAGAGAGTACAATTTAATTTTTAATTTAAAAATGAAACGTGGCACAAAACGCTATGAAATTGCCCAAGCTGAAAACCATACGTTTTGTTTTTGTCAACTTGCATGTAATTCTATTTAATTGACTTTGTGTATACCCAACCTAAGGGTCCTATGAAAAGAAAATGTTCTTGGAGGAAAATAAATAAATAAATTATTTGTGAGGTGGAGTGGTTGCAAACCATAATTCCTACATACATTTATTGCTTCTTTAGTATTTTAGGTGGCTACAAATACCATGTATGTGTATCTATTATGTCTTTTCACTTACTTAATTTATAAATTCAGTCAAGATTCAATATGAATTTTAATTATATGAATATCGTAACTTATTTATTATCTACATATTTTCATATACTCGCAATTATTCTTCTTACTATTCCTCTTTATAACATTTATAAATTTGTCAAATGAATCAAATATTTCTCGTAATGCATAAGAATTATTTTGACTTTATAAGTTAGCTAATGTGATGGCTATTGATTTTTGATTGAGAAATAAAATTTAGTTTCCCCCACACGGGATTCACCTTTCTCGTTGATCCAGACTCTCTCGTTTGGTTCTCTAGCCGCCTTTGGTTTGGCCTCCTACGCCTTCTTCTAGCTGCTTTTGGTTAGGAATAATAACGGAATAGGTTTGGACCAAAATCCTATTTTTCGTCCCTAATTCCAGGTCAAGACGGTATTCAAATAGGGGACTTTATCCATGTTCCCATCTTTTCCCGATCTCGATTAGCAAGAAAATTTAATAGATTGGAGACCTTTAATACAATATTCTTTTATCTTTATTTATATGTTTTATTCCTAACTTGCTTTGAAGATCAAGACCGAAAAGATCAGAAAATCCAATCATACACAACCATTCTTCAACTAAAATGTACATGTACAAAAATTAGATAATTGAGCTTTGAAATATGAAAGATAAAAAAGAGAGACAATTTCTAGTGGGTCCCAATATGGAAGTGGCCTTTGAAACGTAACACACAAATTACTGTGGCATAGGTCAGTATTGACTGTGACATTCTTTGAGTCAGCCACTTTCAATGAATTTGTTCAAAGACTGACTTTTACTATCTTCCATTGCCGTTTCCTATTACGAGTTTTACCAAGTCCAATTAAAAAAAAAAAACAAATCAGGTAACAACAAGTTTGTTTTCTTTAAGGTTTGGGAAAGAACTAAATTCTTGACAATTGATTAAGATATTTTTTTTATTTTTCTTTTTAATCATAATTACATTTCAATCGAGAGTCAAATATATAGTAATAGAAATTGAAACTAGACTAACAATTGTATAGTGTTTTTGTAACGTTAATTTTTTTTGTTTTTAGCATAACATTCGATCATGTCTTATAGGATAGATATTTTTATTTGGTCGGAAGAATATCTATTACCGACACGCAAAATTGAGTGATGTAAAGCTAGACGTTATTGTTGACTTTTATTAAACGAGTGAGACCCAATAACGATTATATTTTCAATTTTAATTGAATTTTAAGATGCATGATCTTAGTTTATCATTAATAATTGTCATGAATTTTTTTACACAAATCATTTGTTTTATTTTATTTTATTTATTTGAAAAATTTCACATGTAGTTTCTAGGTGCCGGGGCATACTTGGCTTTGGCCTTCAGGCTCAAGAATCATTTACCTTCTAGAATGGGTTACAGTTTCATCTTCCAACCAAAGATTTTCAACATTCTTTCAAAACAAATATTCAATTATGATTATTTTAAAACAAGATATTGTTTATAAATAAAAAAAACTTATAAGTTGATTAAAAAGTCAAACAAGATTTTATTTCAAATCCACAAATACTATTTAAAAATATACTGGGAGGTATTTAAATTCCATTCATATTTGTTGAAAAATAAATTATTATTATTTTTTTCTTTGTTGGGTTAAGCATGAGAAAAATAAATCATTGTTTAATGACAATATTATATTGGATGTGAATGTGAACTAAAAAAAAAAAAATTGAAATTTGTGACTAAGGGAACCTAGTTTTATTATTCAATTAGAAAACAATTAAAAGTCCATTGTCCACTTTGATAATTATATCATACTTTAAAATTCAAAGAAGCATCATCATTAAATATAGTAAGTGGAGAAAACTCTCATAAGTCACCTTCTTCACAATTCATTTGTTGACCAAAATCTATTTTCCCCCTTTTTAAACATTTTTTTTATTTAAAATCTTTTTATGACATGACAGAAGACTAATCTCTCGTTGTAGCCAAGTTGATGGTCCCCAAGTTAGACGGCAATCGTAAAAAAATAAAATTCATGGTTGGCTCTTAAGGTAGTTGTATCTATTTAAAATGATACCCCATAATGTTGTGGAGGATTTCGAGTCTTGATGGATCGCAAAAATTATAGATAAATTATAACTTGAGGTGGTCGGGATGTGATACAGCATTTCGTTTAGGTGGAAGATTATCGAGAAAGTGCGAACAAATTTCGAAATCAATTAAACATGGTCCTGATAATGGACATGTAAGGAATCTTGGCTCCGCCAAAATTTGGAAATGTCAAAGTATGATTGGAAGGAAGTCGAGAGGCAAGAAATGTGCTATGCATGCAAAATTGACAAGTTGAAATTTTTGACATTGTAATGACTGGTTTGCATAGTTAATTGGCCCACACTCATTCAATCAAACAGAGTTGGCAACCGTCCTTTACCCTTTTTAGAGTAAAATTACGTCACGTTTTAGTGTAAAGAAATTGGGGGAAAAAAAATTTAATTATTTCTTGCTTTATTCAATTTAACACACAAAATTTATCATTATAGTTAATGTATTTAGATAAAATTGTTTGGGGCAGAATTATTGTTCGTAAAAATTTAGTTATATTTAGGTGTGGGCGTGGCTTGAGTTGGGTCGGTTTTTGTCCCAACCCAACAAAGTCGGTTTGATTGAAATTCAACCCAACCCAACCCAACCCATATAAA
>CAIGRO010118604.1:0-13636 GCA_903798355.1 Fraxinus baroniana | reverse complement strand
TCACTTTTTTATCTTCTTGAAAAAGAGACAAATATTAAAAAAAGTGAAAAAAAAAAAAAAAACTTAAATGGTGACAAAAAATTTTAAAAAGTGATACAATATCACTTTTTAAAGTTTATTGTCACTTTTTTATTAACAATTGACGTACAATATCCAACAACTACTTGCATAAAATTGACTCAATGCAAACACAATCGCCATATAGATATAAACATGCCAAATTATTTATAAACAACTGCCAATTCAACTTCACACATAAGTTTTAATCAACAAATGACTCTATAACATCCAATTGATATATACAACCCAATTAGCAGCCTTTTCTTGAGCTGGGAGGATCTCAAAAACAAGTAATTGAATCAAAACAAGAATGTATCCTTTTTTGCTAATGCAATTCGAATATCTTCAATTGTGCAAACATTTCTTATAGCCCCAACAGAGTATGATTGAGCTATAATGAAACCAAATTTACATAATTCTTTTAGTATCGGAGCATCCCCATAGGCAGAAATTGCTCACGCACTATGAGGATCCGTGGTGAAGAACTCCACAGTAATGACAGCCTTTTCTTTCAGGGGCATTGAGCTACATTCAATGACCCTCAACAATGGGCCCAAAGCTCCCTCTTCGAATACACATTTCCTCGAAAAATGAATAGAAGAAATTCAGATTACGACGATCCTCACCTGCTCCACTATCATCCCCCTGAATTCCGTCCCTACTGCTTCTTCACGCCGTCGAAACAACCACCGTCCTCCTCTTTCTTCGTCTCCAGCACTACTACTAGCAGACCTAAGCCTAAGCACAAATCTAAGTCATTTACTACCACATCTCTGCTTATATCCATTGGCAGGTGAGACAATTGAGGAAAACTGAGGTATTATCCAAAGAGACGGCATTTATTGAGCCTCGAAAAGCAATAAGTCTGCCATTTTTTATTGTAGGAGCTTACTTGGCAAGCATAGGCAAGAACCAGAAATTACGCTCTACCATAATTTCCCCAATGATTTTTCGTTGCTCATTTACTCGAAACTTCAGTTTCTTTTGGCCTTTCATTTGATTGGGATTGAATTGTATTTATTTTCTCCGTAAATTTTACTGTTAATGATAATTAAAAAGGTGAAATGGCATTAATCAAATTTCTAAGTAAAAGGCCGTACTGGGCCTAATTATCCCAAAAAAAAAAAGGAAGTTGATACGAGCGTGAATTGTTCTTATCAAGATAATGAAATAAATAATTATTTCCTCTATTTCATTATTTTGCACCCTTAACCCCTGCACTGTTTGGTACGCATTAAAATTTTCATTTTCATTCTTCTACTCATTTTCAACTACACATTCTTCAATAAAATAATAATTTTCATCACATCAATAACTTTTTTTTTTCTTTTTCAACCACACATTTTTCATTTAATCTCTATTTGGTACACATTAAAATTTTCATTCTAATTCTTCTACTTATTTTAAGTTACACACTTTTCAATAAAATAATATTTTTCATCACATTAATAATTTTTTCTTCTTTTTCAACCACACATTTTTCATCAATTTATTATTCCATAATACATTCTTTCAAAATAATGTTGCTCAAACAAGGCTTAAATAAAGTTATATAGCCATTTGTTTGACAACCATAATTTCAAAATTCATTTTTTTTAACATATGCATTTTCAACTTTATATTCAAGCAATTAAATATTGTTTGTGTAAATTAAAAAAAAATTCCTATATTTTAATCACATATTCTCCTAATGGTCACCAAAGAAGGGCATAATAAACGATAGTCCCACTAATTCTTGAAAAATTTTACGCAAACTTGTAAATATCACAACTAATTTAATTAGACAATTTTGAATCCAATTTAACTATCACAACTTTATCTTTAAATCATGTTAATTTAAATAAATCATGTAAACGAGTCTTTTAAATTAAGCCATAGTCTAATTTAATTTGGATAGAAAAAAAAATTTAGTAGATTTTGATAAAAATTAATAAAGTATATGGTTGAAAAATTGTAGATCTTATAAAAATACGTGGTTAAAATTAATTATTAATTATGATTTAAATTTTAATCAATTTTTTAACTAAACTAAACTGAAAATATTATGTTTTGTTTGGATTAAAATTCAATTAAAATCTCAAGACAGTCACACATTTCATAAAATTTATAATTTTTCAGCAATATATTTTATCAACTTTTATTAAATTTTTTTAGAAATTTAATTTTAATCCACACCAAATCAAACAGAGGCTTAATAATTAACTATTGGGGCATGTTTGATTCAACAAAATTTTCCATGGAAAATGAAAAATGAATTCCATCTTTCACTTTTGGCTTATTTGATAAGCTAAATTTTCAATGCAATTCATTTTCTTGATTTGACTCTCACACCTGTCTTTTCCATGGTTCTGAGGAAAACTAATTTCCACCAATTTAGTGCATTTGGTTTTCCAGTCAAGTCCTTCTTCTTTTTTTTTCTTTTGTTTGTAATGGAAACAAATTTCATCAACAATTGTAAAAAATATTTTCCCTTTAGGTTTTAATGGACACTTTTCATGAAAAATAAAGACAAACGAACACCAAAAGATCCAAAATTTCAACATTTTTTCAAGTAGAAAATTATATTAATCAAACATAATTATTTGACAATTCACAGGAAAACAATTCCAGGTAATTCAATTACCTGAAATTCATTTTATTTGCACTCAAATTTCATTCTTCTAATCAAATAAAGTAATAAACCCTTAATTTTTCAATTCAATTAAAATACCTTTTTTTTTAGGTAGAAAAATGTAGATAAAGCTGTCCGAGACCTTTTGGGCCCAGATTTCCCTACTTAAATTTTGTTTTCGCGCCCTAATTTCCCCATTTCCAATTCTTTTTTTCGGGGCGCCCTAATTTACTTATTTGTCTCTATCCACCTTTTTTCGTTTTCATTTCTGTCTCTGATTCTTGCTCACTCCTCTCATTCGGATTTTGATCAGCTTTCTCAAGTAATTTTGCTATCAGCTATCGCTGGAGTTTACTGTGAAAGGTTAGTCTGATTTGTTTTCCACTATGCTAATTTTGGACAGGATGTTTTTATTACTGTTATGGGTGGGGCTGTTTGAACTCGGTGGCTGTGGGTGGGGGCTATTTGGACGACATTGGAGGTGGATTTGACTGTGTATGTAGAACGGTGGGATGGGTGGGGCTTTGAATTTCTTGGTCCTTACTAAGAGAAAAATCAAAACCTGAAAACTTTATATCTGCAATTACCTTTCCTTCCAGTTTTCTTACCATTTGTGAAGCTAAATATCTGTACAAATATCAGTTTTCAGTTCTTTGGATGGATTTGTGTGTGTAGTTGGAAATTGGAAAGGATGTTGTTGTCTGGATTCTGGAGGGTTCTCCAAGCCTATATTTGCCTCATGTTTGTAAACTGTTTAGATTTATTGACTGATTTATTGTTCATACTTCTGCAAAAATTTGCTGCATATGTTATAATTTTTCATTTCAGTTTCTGGTACATGAATTATCCATTGTTTCTCATTATCAGTAGCGTAGGACTTACTGCAATTGTTTGTCTGGACAGACCTGTTTCTCAGGTCCATTTTTTTCTTGGGGTTTTTTATGTTCCAGCAGCAGTTGCCAGTGCTCCTGATCAGAGAAATATAAACAAATTTTCTCATCATATCTGCCTGCCATAAGCAAAAATGTCAAGATTCGATTATCCGACAATGCCTCGCCACGATATCATAGCAGTACTGGCGGAATTTCAAATCGCCAACATCTCCGAGTCAGATCTTCTCCATCCCGACACCGATTTCATCTGCAACCTCTACACTCACATCCTCCTGCACGTTGACTCTCTCCAGTATGCTAACCCAAATTGTATCAGTTTATTTTGAGTCTGAAGTGAATATTGCAAGTACTACTACTACTACTATTGTTGTTGTTGTTGTTGTTGTAGGGAAGACAATGGGCAAATGGATTTTGGAGCGCTGGAGCATCTGGAGAACCCGGACCACCACGTGCACTCGATTCAAGTTATGAATTTGTACAATAAGGTCCGAGAGTTGTTGGCTGCTGTGGACTGCCCCAAGACCTTCACGCCCAAGGACCTGATAAAGCCTGAGACAGATCGCACTGAGCTCTTCCTCGGTGCGCTGCTCAATTTCTGCATACACAGGTGAAAAATGAAAATCTTGGGAACTTATAAGGTTTATGCATTGCTGTTTCCTTAGCTGTAGAAAACAGTGGTTCTCTTTATCTGAGTACTACATATGGCTGGAAATGAATATGATCTGAAGTTGAATACAACCCCTGATTTTATGTATATATAATGGTAGAGAGACAAAATTGGAGCTTCTGAGACCGATTGTGGAAGAACTTACCAATTTTGAGGAGAGAAGACTTGCTGCAGAAGCTAGAACCAATCAGGTACCTTTATGAACCCAACTTTTGTGCTGGATACCTGCATCGTTAACTAAAATCTATGTGAAGTAACTCGTTCATCTGCCTCATAGTTGAATGCGGAGATTTCGGAGTGTGAGGAATCAAGAGAAAGGGAGTTGCCACTTGTTCAAGAAGTCAATTCTAAAGTCACTGAACTCCGCCAGACTATTTCAGGTCTTAATAATCACCAAATGTCTTTGAAGACTTCCATAAAACAATTGAAGGAGAAGACCAAAGAAATGGATGAGAAGGTCTGACTTTGATATCATGTTGGTCTACTTTGATTATCATTTTTTCTTCCATGCTGAGGTTCTTATTTGTTTGATCTGGACTCTATTCTATTCCTCCCATCTATTATTCAAGTCTGCACTTTCCATCACTAGAACAATTATTTCTCTTGGAGGTGCCACACAATTTAGGAAGTTATAATTTGGTTCTTCTGCCGTTTACAAATTCGTACATTGAGTTTCTGGCAGAATCTGCAAACGTTTTGCTGTTTTAACCATCAATAGAATAACATTTGACATGCTGACTTATCTTCTTTTATAACCAGGTGTCCAATGCTGAATTTGCTTTAGTGCAAAGTGTCCAAGAAAATGCAAATTTACGTTCAAAAATTGTTCAATCACCAGACAAACTTCAGGTACAAGTATTTATCATCTATGTATGTCGTTGGCTGACGCTGTGTTAGTTCAATAGAGTGCTCCAAGTAAATGTCATGAAATGTTCGGAGATTCTAAATGTAGTTGTTAAGCTAGATTTTGCAACCTAAATTATTTACTAGGAAAAATGTTCTAATGCTACTGTTTTACTGCTTAACTGAAATCAGGTATTGCATTGCAACCTTTGTACTAGTGGTTGTATCCTTACCACATCAAGAATTTTCTTTTGTCGTGCTATAGTTTAGTAACATGACCATGTGGTAAACAAAAACAGATATTCTATTTAGACTATATGAATTTTGGGTGGCAGTCAGTGACATCTGTACAACATTTGTCTTCAATATGAATTTAACGTGCAGACCAGTCATGATTAGGAGAATGTATGCTTAAACTTCTGGTGCTGCTACTTGAATTGTTGGTTCTGATTTCATTCCATTGTTTTTGTCCTTGAGACTAAAGTTATATATTCGTATGCAAGTTTCTCTCCAATTCGGCCATTCATTATGTACACATTAGTATATTCTTTTACAATAAGTGTTCGACTTTATTCATCCATTTTGGTTGGACATAATTTTAAGTTATGGAGTCCTCTGCTATGGTGAAGGACGTTTTAGCTATCCACAATGATAGTTACAATTGGAATATTATCTTTCATAGGGGTTTGCATGATTGAGAATTGGATTATGCACTGTTCTTAACCTATTTGTATGAGGTGAATATTCGGGTTGGAGAGGATGATTGTAGCCGATGAAGGTTGGCACAGAATGGTATTTTTTTCAGTTCGCTCTCATTTCAAATCTCTTTTGAGACTTGTGGAGATTTCATTCCTCTGGAAGATGGTGTGGCATTTCTACCGTGGACGGTTGTGAGGGGAGAGATATTAACGATAGATAACCTCTATAGAAAAGACTTTTATGTAATCGAGTGGTGCCATATGTGTAGGAGAGATGGGGAGACGTATGACCACTTATTCATTCACTATGACGGTGTTCGCTGGATGTGAAATAATTTTCTGGCTTCTCAACATATAGATTGAGTGTTGACTAGAAGTATAGAGAACATGTTGCGGGCATGGAGGAGAACGTTTCGTGATAAAGATAGCAAGTTTGTTTGGAATCTTATTTCGAGATGTATTATATGGTTTGTGTGGAGAGAAAGAAACAACTGATGTTTTGAAGACCAAACTCAAACCACAGAGCAAATTAGAGAATTCTTTTATATGACTCTGTATAATTGGTTTAATGTCGCGACTAGTAATTCTATAGAGGGGCTGCTTAGCTTCATGTCTTTTCTTTCTTGTTTAAGTTGATAATACAGTTCATGTGTATTCTTCTTTGATTAATAAAATTTTTGGATTATCTATATAAAAAAAAAAAAAAACTCATTTTTCTACGTTTTAATTTTCAATTACACGGTCATGCAATAAAATGTTTTACACGTGAATCCAAAACTTTTATTTACTTTTTAACCATACATTCTTCAAAAAATCATTATTCAAAACTCCATTTTACCCAAATAATGGTTGTCAAATAGGGGCCAAATTTAATTCAGTTTATGAAATTGTATTTTTTTATGAAGAAATAGATCTATCTTTCAGATCACTATACTGAAGAGTATATTCATTTTCAAATTCGACAGAGGGCTTTGGAGGAGAAAAAATTGGCTCAAGTTGAGGCAAAAAATGCTGAAAGAGCAGCAGTTCAATCTTTTCAGGATAAGACTGCCACCCTTGAGGCTTACGCTAAGGTATACTGTTTCGATAACTGTTACATGCCTGACCTTTATTGTCATTCATCTTTTTATTGGGTGACATTATAGATATCTAGCTTGAAGTGTACTCCAGTTGTTGCATTTGTTTGCATACTACAATTTTTGATCTTTTACACTCGATGAACTTGATAATATTTTCTTTTTGTCCCTCAGGCAAGCAAGAAAATCTCCAAGCACTTTGCCCAGATGCAGGCTTTACAAGAGCAGGTGTAAATAATACTAATGCTCTATCATCTTGTCCTGTCCATCAGTAAGATCTGTATGATGAAATGTGTCCCCTTCATATTTGCTTGAGGTTTCTCCATTATCTTTTCAAGGAAAAGTAATAATGTGTCAACTTCTTCTCATCCCATTTTCTAACTTGAATTTTCATTACTCTTGTAATAATAAAATATCACCTATAGTCCAGTGCTTTTGTGTCAGTGTTTTAGTTTAGTACTCGTGCTTTGTGAACATACATCTGCATTGGTTATAAAATCACTCATTTTGACCTTATATTTTTAATGTTTTGCACATACTACTAACAGGTAAATTCTGCTAAATCTGTTGAGAAAGATGTTAAGGTACTTAAAAGTAAGCTAAGTGATGAAGGAGTGTTAGATAAGTCACTTGAGGCCAAAATAGTTGAACTGCAAGCAAAAGGTAGCCACAATTTTATCTGCTTTCCGTCATTATCATTTGTACTTTATCCTTGCACCTTAAGTTTAATGTGTTGTCCAGCGGACCAGTTAAAAGAATATAAAAGGCAGCTTGAAAAAGAAAGTTCTCTCAGAATAGAGGACGCAACCAAGGAATTAAATAATGTGAGATTAGAAGTGGAATCAAAGAAGCATACTCTCGATCAACGGCAAAGACAGGTCGAATCAGTGGTTGCAGAGGTACCATCAACATATCAATTGTTTTGCCAGTTTGAAGTTGTATTTTGGGCAACAAGTTTCTAATTCTAAATCTTATTTTCTTTCCGGCTCATATTAGGGTGATGCTATCACTTCAAAGATCAATTCAGTGAAGCAGTCAGGAGAAGCTAAAATGCAAGAATTAGGCCAGAAAGGAGAAGAAATAATGACAGAGGTACGTGATTTTCATTCATCAATTTTATGTATTTTTTTAACCATTTTTGTCTGCTATCTTTTTGGTTAGAACTTCATTTACACCATACACATACGTGAGATGCATGTTTAGTTTTTCTAATGAAGCCGAACAAATACAGATGCCTCTTTTTAGGAAAATTCTTAGTTTTTTTTGTTATGAAGTGGAACAAATACAGCAGCCACGTCCTATTCAAAGTCATTTTTGCTCTCATGCTCTACCGAACTATCTATCATACAACTCTAAACACATTATCATCTATAGATTTCAGTTTCAACGCAGTATATAGTTATGAGGTTGACAAATTTCCGCCAAATTGTGATATTAAGTGCTTATATGAGAAATTTGGCCAGTTCAAGCCACTTGGACCGTAGTGGTGGAAAATGAGGAAAAAAAAAAAAAAAGGAGTTGCTTCAGATGTTTCTAATAATTTTTAGTTGATGAAGTGGTGGAAAATGAGTAAAATGCTTGTTATGTTCTATTACAGTTTACTGTAGTTGAACTGATGATAATGGAAATGAAAAGGTTAACAAAATCAAGTGTAATTGCTGGTGCAGTTCTATCGTTACTCAAATTCAATACGCGACTTGTTCCCAACAACTGAAGTGAACCCAGCAGCTGTTCAAAAAAGGAGCTGATCTCTATGTAGTTGATTCCAGTAACCTTATGTAGTTTACTCGTGTTTGTTGTTGCAGCACAATTGCAATTGTTCTGCACAAGTACATAATTTAAATGTATTCATATTTCACGTATGATTTTGTTTTCTATTTTACGCAAGTATGTTAATGTCGGAATTTGATCAAACATGAAGACTACTTGATTATGTTTCACTACGTCCCGTTTGGCGTAGATTAAAATTAGAATTGTAGTCAATATTGATAAAAGATGATGAAATGTGCAATTGAAAATTTTTAAATCTTATTAAATGTGTTATTAAGATTAATTATTAATTTGAAATTGAAATTTTTATCAATTTTTAATTTTGATTATTCCTTGGTAAATGCGGGTTGATAGAGACAATAATCTTAAATTCTTATCTTAATTAGTAAAAAAAATTAAAGTTTGGTAGTATTTTAAGAAGGATTATGCAAAATTAAATTAATTAATAACTATAATAAAAATGAAATAATAAATGTCGTTTAGCAAAAAAGTAGAATCTTATCAACTTAATTAGGGAAAAAAATTAAATTGAGGGAAAAAAATTTTATGGGGTGAGAGAGGCTCGAACTCTCGACCTCAGGATCACTCAGAAAGCTATGAGACCTACGCGCTAGCCAACTGCGCCACCACCCCATTTGATTTAGATTTGGATATATTATAATATATAACTATTTACAATCTATGTAAAAACTTGTATCAATATCTTAATTCATACAACTCTAAACATATATAACCATATATCTCTATGGCAATTTCAATATCTTTTGGATAATCTTAGCACTTGAAAAGTGAAAATTATGCTAATTACAGTTGTTAAAGATTTAATTATTAATTTATTTTAGATCTTTCTATAAATTGTTTGAACGAAGTGGAGGAAAATAATCGAGATAGTCAATCCTAAATTTAGAAAACAATTAGTTAAGATATAAATAAAATTGAGAAATTGTTTTAACTTGGATTGAATTACGTCAAAAATATTGTTTGACCTTCTATTATTATTTATTTATTGCTATATTGAGCGTATATCCATCCAATTTAGATGTAAATATGTTAATTGTAGGTAAATTCCGATTTGAATGCATCTAATAGGAATTGATCTTGCAATCTTAGCGGGGAATAAGAGTGTCATGAGTCGAATCGAGTCACGAGCCGAAACTTGAAGCTTGGGCTCGGCTCGAATAAAAAAGTTCGGGCTTTTTTTGCCGAGCCGAGCAGAGCAAAAGCTCGGCCAAAAATTTAAACTCGACCCGAGCTTTCAGCTCGGGCCTTAGCAAGCGGAGCTGGCTCGTTTTGTTCTTTTTTTTTTTTTAAATTCGTGACAAATCTTAAAATTGATAAGAAACTTAAAATTTTATCGCATATTTATACAAAAAATATGTATCCGTTTCAATCAATTTTTTCAAAAACGGTAAAAAGAAAAAAAGAAAAAAAGAAAAAAAAAAATCAACACTGGCATCTATGACTATTGCCTGCAACTTATTTATTTATTTAAATTTTCAAGGGTCGGCGAACTATATTGCCATCCCTAGCAAGGATCTTCATACAAAACAAATGATCAAATTCCAATTTTACAAAATTATTAAAGGAAAAAAGTTTAAAATGAATATATAATTTTATTTACAAAACACCTCACATATCCGAAGGTTTTTAATTTTTTTTTTTTGCACACTAATTCTCAAACTAATTCAAAGTGAAGGATGACTTATATCTTGAAGAGCAAATGACCAAACATATCAAAGTCTGCCTCAAATTATTTACTTACAAGATAATATTACAAATCTAGTTTTGAAAATAAAGGGCATTTAAAGGAAATTGCCTTTTTCGAATTACAAATATTAACATTTTTATTGTGGGAGTAATATAAAAGGTAAAAAAGTTGGTATTTTCATTTTTAATTTCTTTTGTAGGTTTCATTCTAATCACATTTTTAGTCTTTCAATATCTATTTTTTTATTTAATATTTTCATTTGTCTTTCTTTCTTTTTACCCTATAGCCATTATTAATTATCCATTTATTTCTGAAAAAAGATTAATATTTTTATCTCTATTCAATTATGAATTTTTTTTCCTCTTCATTATTGCCCTAACAGTTTTTTCTTTCTTATTTTTCATCGTTTCCCCCTATTTTTCATGAAAAAGAATATAAATTTGTAATTAATTTCTTGTGTAAGATTTGATCGTCAATTTATTAATGAATTTCAATAGGTTTAGATAAGGATATAAAGATTAACATCTATTACTGTAGTTCTTATATATATAAGGACAATAATTTTTAAGGTTTTCTCAAGTGGCTGACAAGTGGCAGACAAAGACAAAAGACTTTCAAATCAAGTTACTTTTCAAGATACTTCAATTCAATTGAAGATTGTTTTAAATTCGGATTCTTCATCTATAAAAGGAGAACGATTTCATCTGTTTTTCTCTAGTGAGAAATAGCGGGAGATATTCTACTTCAAGAAAAGTTTAGAATACAACTTTGAAATTTTAAATTTTTGCAAGTTTTTCAATATCTGTATTTTCAAAGTTTTATTATCAATAAATTTTATTTCTTCAAATATCAATTTTTGGCATTTTCTTCCTATTGTTTCAATTAATTCCCTTCTCCACAACCATTCCCCCAACCTGGGCCTCTTTTGGTATCAAAGTCATAACTGAGTGTTGTGAGAAAAACTGTATCAAACTACTGTTAGAAAATTTCGTGTGTGGAGTGACAAACAACGCCGGAAAATACTTCAAATCACTTTTAAAATTCTGTAGAAATTTCGGCAGAGTAACTGTAGGAAGTGGACTCCAAATAAATCCTAAAAAATGTGTAGTATAGCAGCAATAATATCAAAGTCGAGGTAAGTGTTAAACATTTTGTCCTTAAGTCGAATTTTCAACTATACATTTTACGAGATCTATAAATTTTGTCAACTTTTTAATTATACATTAAGCTGTTTTTTGGTTTAGACAAAAATTACGCCTCGTTTGATCGATATTATTGAGAATGTATGATGTTTTGAATAATGATTTTGAAAAATGTGTAGTTGAAATATAAGATTTTTTTTTTTTTAATTTAGGTGCAAAAGATTTTATTTTATGAATTTGTGGTTGAAAATAAGTACAAGAGTGGATGAGTTTTGTTTTAAAATGAGACAAATTTATAACATGGGCTAAATTTATAATAGATTTTGATAAAATTAGATAGATCGTATGATTAAAAAGTTGTGGGTCTCATAAAAATGTAGTTAAAATTTATTATTGACTTTTACTTAAATTTTAATATGTTTTTTTAGTTGAACCAAACATGGAATTCTTTAACTTTTATTAAAATCTATTAAAATTCTGATTTTTAACTAAATGTTACATGGACTAATAAAGAATTTGATTCATGTACAATAAATTTTATGTGATAATAAAAGGGCTCTGCTATGTGTGCACCAAATTGTACAACCCCCTCACAATAGGGGGCTCATGATTTTTTTATTGGACGTGAACCTCCTATTGTGAGAGGGTGGTGTACAAATAGCAAAATCATAAATGAAAGAGGACTGATGATTCAAAATAGTACACAACAAATACATGAGTAATTATATCCCTTTGGATTTATATATTATTTTTGATTGCCGGTACGAAGTGTAACAACGTAGTACATAGGGACATGTTTCATAGTACAAGTGCTCCATTTTCGAGTTGAGACTTGATGTTCAATTAACTGTCCAACCAATTAATTATTAAATTATTATTTTTAAATTAATATGTCATCTCAAAGTTACTCTCATTAAGCTCTCGTTTGGCTCCCATTAATTTATAATACGTTTTTTTTCTTTTCTTTTTAATCACACATTCTCTAATAAAATAATATTATTCATAAACCAAAAACTTTTCCTACCTTTTCAACTACACATTCTCAAAAAAAAAAAAAAATCCAAAAATTATAATATCAAATAATGAGGGTCAAACGGGGGCTAAATTTATCATTAACCTACCAAATTGATGATATGTTAATTTAAAATAATTTGTTAATAATTAATTGGGTGGACAATAAATTGAACAACTAGTCTCAACTCTCATTTTCCCTAGTTGTGTGTTCTCTCATCACAAAGAACTAGGTGAAAACAACGTGCAATGCACGTTTGCTTAATTCGTTTTTTATTTATTTGGTTAATCTCTTATTAATAAAGATGTAATTGTTTTGAGCTTTAGTTCAGTTATTAGCAGTTTTTGTAGTTCAATTATTTCCCTTTTATTTCAGTTTTGTTGTACGTGGCTTTGCTTAGCAGTTGAAACTTTATTAGTTTCTCCCTTCCATATTGACACGGGAACTCTGAATTTGTTAAAACATAGATGAACGGAAACTATGTACCAAAAATATTTAAGTTACTTGTACCAATTAACTTTCTTAAAATCCCACATCAGTTGTAAAATAAACATTGGTCTCTTATAACAACTGTAAAAAGAGGTTCTACAATTTGTAAAAGATATACCAAGAGAAGAAAAATGAGCATGTTGGGGAGATTTTTAATAAATTAAAAGCACCCACCTAGGTGTGGGTAATTTTACTATTGCCCAAAGATTTTATTATTCATAATCTTAGAGCTTAGTGGGTGATTATATGGTGTTCAATGATGAAAATATTTACCAAACATCCTCCTCTAATATTATATTCCAACAACAATAATTGGCGTGCGTCTTCTCGACGCCTTCTTTNGGGTGATTATATGGTGTTCAATGATGAAAATATTTACCAAACATCCTCCTCTAATATTATATTCCAACAACAATAATTGGCGTGCGTCTTCTCGACGCCTTCTTTTTACTAATAAGAGTAACACCAAAAACAACAACACAATAGAAATAACGGTCCATCCAAAAAGAGAGAGACATTACTCAAATTCCCACAAAAAGAAACAACTTACAGCAAACATAAGCAATGATGAATTAAAATCGGAGAAGAAAACTTCATAAAATTAAACCTATAGTAACAACAAAATAAAAGAAAAATCCACAAAGATCTAACAAAGAGAAAAATAATT
>CAIGRO010118593.1:0-10728 GCA_903798355.1 Fraxinus baroniana | reverse complement strand
CAACATATCATTTCAATCATCGACTAAGGCCTATGAAATAGTATCCAACTAATATACCAATTTAACATCATAACCCGGATTTACTGGGTATCAAAAACCTAACAATAATTTTTTACAAGCATAATCAAGTGTCACATGTACCTAAATTAATTTGATGACATGTAAATTTTTTATTTTTATTTTCACATATATGCATGATATTTGTGTGTATTGGTTTATGTAATTAAGAAAATACATGGATAGAGGTTTTATGCACAGTTTCAAAATTGTATTATTGTGCACAAAATTTCTTGCATATCCTGTTTCGCGTGGATTGAGGATTTAGTTTTTTTGGGCTCTATTTCTTGAAATTTGATCTGTGTATGGAGAATTTTTTTTTCTTTTTTTTTTTTTTATGAGTTAGCTGCACAAAGCACAATTTTTGAGAAAGACTGGATTTTTATTTATCTATAGTTCAAATTTTTATGTGTATTTTTGGATTATGAAGAATAAACAGCGTCCAAGACCCATTTTGATATGGTTTTAGGATTCAAGATGTCGATGATTAATAGATATTATATATCATTTTGACCCATTTTGATATGGTTAACGATTGTTGTTGACTACTAAATAAGGCGCCAAGCCACCTGACTTGGCATTTCAACTGCACATCACGTATAGGAGACGCCTTTTAGAACACTATTTATTAGTGAATGACAATTATACCATTGTAACCCTAATTATTATTACCGATGTATCCCTTGCAACCCCAATTCTTCTCTAAAAATATGGGACTTGATTTTCTATATAATACACGAAAGTCTGTTGTTTTCTCTACTTTCTTCTCTCTTTTTTTCACTAGTTTATAAAACACCATTAGTCCAAAAGTTTAATTCTTCAAAGTCTAGTAGAGATAATAATTTTTTACAAGCATAATCAAGTGTCACATGTACCTAAATTAATTTGATGACATGTAAATTTTTTTTATTTATTTTCACATATATGCATGATATTTGTGTGTATTGGTTTATGTAATTAAGAAAATACATGGATAGAGGTTTTATGCATAGTTTCAAAATTGTATTATTGTGCACAAAATTTCTTGCATATCCTGTTTCGCGTGGATTGAGGATTTAGTTTTTTTGAGCTCTATTTCTTGAAATTCGATCTGTGTGTGGACAATTTTTTTTTTATGAGTTAGCTGCATGAAGCACGATTTTTGAGAAAGACTGGATTTTTATTTATCTATAGTTCAAATTTTTATGTGTTTTTTTTTGGATTATGAAGAATAAACAGCGTCCAAGACCTATTTTGATATGGTTTTAGGATTCAAGATGTCGATGATTAATAGATATTATATATCATGTTTGTACTAATCAATATAATAGTTTCCATGCCAATTTTTTATTAACTTTAATGTATACCTATCCTGTTTCTATTAATTGATGATGAAATCAAATAAATCCATGATGATTAGTAAATACTCTTTTATCTCTTTAACCAATTAAATATTTTTAGATGTTCTTCTATAAATATTAAATTAATAATCTATCATGTTATTGCTCTTGAAGTAGCACAACATTATAATTAATATTCAACAAGAATATTAATTACTCATAGAGAGCACGAATTATAATTTTCAATATTCCAGAAGAATATTGACATATTGCTCTAAAAGAAGCAATAGTAAAATATCACGTGCTCCCAAAATAGCACATATTTCAAAGAATTTGTCATTTTAAATTAATGTTTATTCATGAAGAAACATATATAGCTCATGTCATGTTGACATTGATTACTTGATTAGTTGTTACGTGATTATACAATATTTTATCATATGCTTTAAAATTAATTGTATTATGCAATCATAAAAATGATCGAATCAAACATTATCACTAACCCGAAATTCATTGACCAAAAAAGGTTTATACTTTGAGTTGACCAGTTAGACTATCACTTGATCAACAGTGATGCGAAATGAAGATTTGAATAAACATTAACTTTGATCCAATAATTTTATATTGAAGCTTATTATATTTGTTGAGTTGATCACAACCATCACTAGCTAAAGTTGAGACTAAATCTCAATATTTCTAAAAATTAATTAGGATGATATATGAAGCCCCATCACTCTCCATGTTGATCATCTATATATTATTTATGTCTTATATATATATATTATATATCTCCTAGATGATTGAATAGTGGTTGCAACTTAAAATTTGCAATATTACTGCTCAAATTTCAAATTATGAGCCCAATTTTCAGATTATACAATCAAGATGGTATGTCTTGTTAAAGCTATTAAGTTTAAATCTCAACATTCTAGTAAGTGCTAGTTGGGATGTCGATAAATGGTTTAATACTATTGCTTATTAAATGTCTCCTATCAATTTCTTAATCGTTACTATTGAAAACAAAATACTTTTCATTTCTTTTCAGGAAATGCTGTTACGCATCATGTTAATATTAAGTTCTTTCGATTATAATTGGCTTTTGATTAGAGTATAATATTTTCAATCTAATGGTTTTTGAAAGTACGATGTTGACATTGAAAATTGTATAAGCAAAATTCAAGCTAACTCAAGGAGTGAACGTGAATTTCTTGTTGTAATAACCAAATGTTTACAAGAATGTAATACAATAACTCTCCCTTCCTAATGATAGGAGATATTTAAAATATGAGAAGATGCTAAAGAGTTTGTATATGCCTGTATCCACATTCCTCGGCTTCCTTTTAGACTTTGATCCTTCTTTTATAGGGGAAATATGCATGCATGCTGCCTCCCCTGTCTTTTCACTGTAATTCCGAGTTAAGGAAGTATGATTGCTGGTGCGATAAGATTGGTTGCCGTGCTGAATTCTATCAGATTTCTTTTGAGCATTAATTACAAGTGGCCCCCTCAATTAATGCTTGACTTAGAGGAGGAAGCTAACATTTTTAATTGGAGAATTATGTGGGCGCTGACGTGGGACCTTTCCAAGTGTGCTTCTATGATTGGTAACTCATATATTCTGCCGTGATCCCTAATTACTATATTCTTTTTGCCTTGAAAGACTACACAGACTTCTCGCAGAATGCTTATATTCTCCGAGCTGACCTCATGCATCTGAGCTCAACATAGCATCCACTGATGATGTAGAATAGTCCGATCTTAATCACCTCGAAGATCGGTTATCAACAGTTACCCCCCAGGTCAGTGTCATCCTAAATGAGGGACCGATCTTTAAGATTGATTGGCACATTTTTCAACTTTTTGCAATAATTACTTCAATAAATGCAGAGGACACATGTCACAGAATGGCTTGTATATAAGCTGTAGGGCAGACATGTTCCTTCTCCTAGAAGCTTTTCATTCCAACCGTTTACTCATTTATAGCTTTATTCAGACGGTTCATATCAAGGCTCTTGGCATTCTGACCTTTTAAATAACTATTTTCTCTTTCATTTTTTCACTTTTTGTATTTTTGAACTTCCAAACTTTTGCTCTCTAGAAAATTTCCCTCTCGTTTTCTTTTTCCTGAGTGAGGTTGGCTTTGTTCAAGTATTACCTTCCACCAAGAATACCTTGTATTAACTCTTGTCCCAATTGCTTCTTTCTTCCCACAACAATCTAAGTCCCCTAGGAGCATGGAGCAGTGGAGAAAAGCGAGGGAAGAGAGGTCACATGTAAGTAGTGAGAGTGTGAGTCAGGAGTGGAAAGTGGGGAGCTAATTCCATTGGATATGTGGTTACAGGGGATATGTTGGCTAGCATTAGGGCTAAGTACGGCATACCTAGTTCCATAGAATTAATAATATCGTCCTTATCGGACCGAGCTAGTGCTCCCCCTTCTGGATGTGTAGCTCTTAACACAGCGGTCTTACAGGCTGGCTGAGGTTGTCTTTTCCAAAAATAATTAGGCAATTCTTTTCTTCTTGGGGAATAGCCCTACCTAGCTTTGCCCCATTGGATGGAGAACTCTTATTGCGACCTTGATTTTTTGGAAGCAATTAGGCCATCCCGAGCTAAATGTTTCTCAATTCAACTCCTTGTTTAGACGAAAAAAACAATAGTTGGTGGTACACCAATGTTAGGCCTAAAATTGTGGAGGGGGGGGGGTCCATTAGTCTTAGACATCCCTTCGTCAATTAAAGGATGGAAAGAGGAATTTTTCTGTGTCCTAGAGGATTGGCAATTCCATCATTCTAAGGTGGATATAGAGGATGTAGTCCCAACTTTCTATCATTCCTTCTGTAAGTTATAACTGCCTTTATTTTTTTACCTTAGCCTTTGTATGAAAACTGTCCTTTTAACCTTTAATGTTTCTTTCTTTGCAGTTTACTGTCCTTGTCTTCTGACCTCAGTCCTCTAAAGACAAGCGGACTCCATACGAGCTTTCCCAAATAGACAAAGATCTTGTAAGTTCATGATCTCTTATTCGAACTTATTCCAGGCGGGTTTACTTCGATCAGCGCCTCAGACCTCGTCGTCAAGTCGAATTGCTACTTCTGCTCCCACATCGAGCCGACCTCCAACTTCAGCCCCCACATCCTCTCATAAGTAAATTTGAGTTTGGTTGATTTTATTGATTTCCAGTTTTGGAACTGATGTTTTATCATCTTCTGCCTTATGTCAAGATCAAGATCGAGATATGCTGAACTTCAGAGTGGCAAAAGTGGCTGCCTTAGCTGAAGCAGCTAAGGAAAAAGAAAAAATGGTCCCTGCAGAAGTTCCTGAAGAGGTCGAAATCGAGGTCGAGGCCGAACAACCTCTTGTGAAGCATCATCGTTCTAAGGAATCTTCTGCTACACCTACTCCGACAGTGCCACCTAATTCTTCTCGGCCTGACCCACTTGCAATACCTACCACTACCTCATCTTCGAGGTCGCAAGATAAATGCCCTGACCTACAAAGGTCAAATATTGAGGGCTTAATTGGGCGCCGACCTAAGGTCTTTCTAGACTATCTCTGAGCTCCTTCTCCATCCAGGGAGTCAATAGCTACACTGCCCACTTCGCTGAGTGAAACAACTATCCTTATGACTAGGAGCTGGAATTATAGGGAGCAGCAGTTTGTGGCGACATGCCCATTGGGAAAAATATTATTTAAGCTCAGCTCTATAACCACCAAGCTATCCTCCATATGATGTCGGCAGCTGAAAAGGTAAAGTTATATGTTTTTGTTATTTTTATAATTTTTGTGATTTTTAACATAATTTTCATTATCTTTTAGACGAATGCCGAGCTCGACAAGATGATTGCTTTCAGAGATAAGGTTGATGTTGTTTATGAGAAAGTGGAAGCAAAAAGGGCGGCCTTTGCTGAAAAAGAAAAGAATTACGAGGATCGCCTTAATATAATGGAAGACGGACTCAATGCCAATCTAACTAAGGAACAAAAGCTGATGGACGAAGTTCAAGCATTGAGGTCATGGGGAGAGAATGCGAGTGGCCGAGCTGAAAGTGAAAAGGAAAGAGCTGACATAGCAACAACTAGGGCAATGGTAGCCGTAAAAAGGGTAAAAGAGGCTGAGCTAAGGGCTATTAAAAAAGTGGAAGAATGGAGGGCTTCTCCAGAGTTCGATGCTTTAGCTCAAGATGCCTATGTTCTGGCCCTCAGAGAAATTATTAAGTATATCAATAAAGAACAGCCAGATTGGAACACTGAGTTCTTGGGGGAGGCATATAAGGAGCAGAAGGAAGAGCTGAAGCAACTATTATTAACGGCGAGAGTTCGGATTACGCCTGCTGAAGAAGATGCAGCTCACGAATACATGCGTCCTCAGGATCCTCTAGCTCAGTAGTTCTTATGTAATTTAGATTTTGGTTAAAAACTTTAAGAGTTTCTAAATGACTTTTGTAGCTTTTGATTTTATTTCGAATGAAACTTTGATTTCGTCTTTTTTAAATACTTAATTTCAGCAATGATTTCGTGTATTTTTCTGAACTTGAGCATTTTACAAATCATATTGCCTTTCTTTATTCGCTTTATTAACAACGCATTCTCTCAAGATACCGTACTAAGTGTAATAAAAAATGCAACCTTAGTTCGATCCTTTACTTATAAACAAGTTTCGAGAAATCTCCTTCTTTCATAGAAAATTTTACTGAGTATTTAAAACATAATTAACTCAGCTCGGCCTACTCATGAGTAGGGCTTTGATATTCGTCTTAGGAATTTTCACTAAGTATTGTAGCACATGCAACCTCAGCTCGACCTACTCATGAATAGAGCTTTGATATTCCTCTTAGGAATTTTCACTAAGTGTTGCATCATATGCAACCTCAGCTCGGCCTACTCATGAGTTTGTACTCCTTTCTCCTCCCTAGTCAGCACTGCACTAACGGCATGTTCAAATATTGCAAAGTAGAGCAGTAGTATTTCTTCTGTCTTTTGCTTTGATAGCACTAGTAGTTATGCCAGATGTGACTTTAGCTGGTCAAATGTGAGCTGGCATTCAAGCGTCCACTTAAATCTTTTTCCCTTTCTTAATACGTCAAAGAAAGGCTTGCATTTGTCTGTTGATTTTGACATGAAGCGGCTAAGGGCAACTATTCGCCTAGTTAAGCTCTAAACTTCCTTAGGCCTAGCTGGGGGACGCATTTCAACAATAGCCCTTATCTTTTTTGGGTTGGCTTTAATCCATCTTTGGTTTACCATGTTTCCCAAAAATTTTCCCGAGCTTACACCAAAGACACATTTTTGGGGATTCAGCTTCATTCCGTATGTCCTTAAATTCTAAACATCTCGGCAAGGTGTTGCTGATGATTCCTAGCATCCGTGCTTTTAACCAACATGTCATCAACATACACTTCCATGGTATTACCAATTTAATTGGCAAACATAGAATTCACCAAGCGTTGGTAGGTTGTCCCAACATTCTTGAGGCCAAATGGCATCACCTTATAGCAATAAAGACCGCGGTCGGTAATGAAGGTTGTGTTCTTAATCAAGTTCATACATGGGGATTTGTTTGTAACCTAAATATGCATCCATGAAACTAAGGAAATCATGCCCGACAGTAGCATTTACCATCTGGTCTATTCTTGATAGCGGAAAACTATCTTTAGGACATGCTTTGTTTAGGTCGGTGAAGTCGATACACACTCTCCAATCCCCATTATTTTTCTTGACCAAAACGGGATTGGCAATCCATTTTAGGTATTTTTCCTCTCGGACAAATCCATTCTGAAGAAACTTTTGTACTTTCTTGTTTAGAGCCTCATACCGTTCCGGGTTTAAAGGCTGACATCGCTGCTGTTTTGGTCGTATCAGAGGGTCAATTCCCAATTTATGGCACATGATTTTTGGGTCAATCCCTTTCATGTCGGAGTGTTCCCAAGCCAGACATCAAGGTTTTCTTGAAAAAAGCTGATGATCTGACCCCTTAGTGGAAGTCGCAGTTCATGACCTATCTTCAGCTCTTTTTTAGAGTTATCTATCCCCACCTTGATAGCATTCAGCTCTTCTACAGGTTCTCCTCCTCGCACTTTCAATCGTAGATCCAATGAGCTCGGTGAGGATTATGTCGTACATGCCTTGCAGATCTCCGGAGGGTAGTGAATCATTTTTCCTTTCAAATCAACAACTACCTGACATTTAGCAGCAATGTTTTTATTTTCTTTGACCTGTCATGTACCATGAGGTGTGGAAAATTTGATGGAATAGTGGTACATTGATATTATTGCCCTGAGGTCAAACAGCAAAGGTTGCCTTTATTGCATCATAAGGGGACTTTAAGTTCCACAAATTTCAAATTTACTTTAGTTCGACGAGGGGACTCTCCGAGCTCAACAGGGAGTTTAATCACTCATTTCGCTCCAAAAAGGACACCATCAAGCCCCATAATTAAATTTGGATATGGTTGCAGAAAATCGAGTGGAATTCCAATTCGTTCCAAGGTGTCTGCGTAAATTATGTTGAGAGAGCTCCATGTATCTACCAACACTTTAAGGATGTTGACTTTGGGGAGAAACATAGGGATCACCAAGACTCCAGAATAGGGATTTAGATCTGCTTCTTTTTATTCGAATAGGAACTGGTCGTCATTCACTTTCTTACAGTGTTTTTCTGTAATGACGATCTCAGTCTGGTCGTCTGTAATGGGTCTTTTGAACCTTGAGACCCCTACTACTGGGAATGTTGTCTTTTCAGCATCCAGACTTGGGGATTAGGTAAGTCAATGTTACAAGCTCTAGCTTCAACCTGGTTTTCACGTATCACACCTGGACCACTTGGTGTTGGAAACTTAAGGCAATATTGGTATATTGAGGTAGCAGCTTGCAGTTTATACAGTATGGGTCTCCCTAGTATAGCATTATAGTTTGAAGGTAGATCCACAATGATGAAGTCCGCCAAGATCCTCCTTTGGCAAAGGGGCTTGCCTTACTCCACACTTAGTACAATCTGTCCTCGGGCTTAAATGGGATCTCCGGAGAATCCTTGCAATCTTTTGGAATACGGTTGGAGGTAACGTTCCTGGATCGCCATTTGTTCCAAAGTTCTAGAGTATAGCACATTTACCGAGCTCCCATTGTCTACTAAATTTTAGTATATTTGCACTCCTACAACGGTCATAGCTATGACCAGCACATCACTTTGATCTTATAGGACCCCACGTGCATCTCCTTACGAAAATCCAAACCATTCTAAGTATGGCGGGGTGCAGACCTCTAGCTCTGGAGGTGCCACACTATAACTCTGCCAGATACGAGCATTACGTGCCATTCTGCGTCGAGCTCTTCGTGACCATTCAAGATATTGATTTCCACTTATCATGGTTCTGATTTCAGGTTGGTGTTGGGTGTTGTGGGTTTGAGGTCCGGGCCGAACTTGCGGGACTATTCCTTGTTGGTTAGGATGTTGAGTTCCAGCTGAATTCGCTTCTCGAGGTTTGGCTATGAACTCTTGCAAATGACCTCGTCGAATGAGTGACTCCATCTCTTCCTTTAAGTTTCTATAGTTATCGATATCATGTCATGTTGTCATGTGGTAACGGCAGTACTTCCCTTTATGTTTCCCAATTGGTTGCTTTTTCTGAGGTGGAGGTCGGTGAAAGGTTTCTTTTTCTCTTACCTTAAGAAGACCTCTTCTAAAATTGCATTCAAATGGTGATATTCACGAAATTTGTCAGGATATGGCCTTGAGCGGCCTTGATCCCTTCTATCTCTCCTTTTTTCCCGACCTGAATCCTTATCTGTTTGTTTTCCTTTAGCTCGTTGTGGAGACTGTGGGACTTGCTTAACATCTTCATTATCTGATGTAGCTTCCTCCGCACTTATATATTTCTC
Source organism: Fraxinus baroniana (assembly GCA_903798355.1). Lineage (NCBI taxonomy): Eukaryota > Viridiplantae > Streptophyta > Magnoliopsida > Lamiales > Oleaceae > Fraxinus > Fraxinus baroniana. Next base: position 1,477 of record CAIGRO010118593.1, on the reverse strand, counting down.
AGCTTGGTCTAAGAAATCATAATATATCCAAGGTCCATCTTCATGAACCGACCACCAAAACCTTGTCCTTGGCCTCAGCCCTGAAAGAACTGCCATAAGCGCAGCATCATCAGAGATCTTTTCTACCTCTATTGATTGTTTATTGAACTTGTTTAAATAGCTTTTGAGTGATTCGATTTTCCCTTGTTTTATGCTTAGCAACCTCTCCTTTGGTATGGTTCTTCCCTTTGAGCCCATAAACTGAGCAAGAAATGCTGTAGCGAGGTCGTTCCAATTTTTTATAGATCTTTGTGTAGTATTCTAAACCATCTCTAAGCTTTATCTCCCAACGTTAAGGGAAAAGCACGGCACATTATGGCATCTCTAGCCCCTTGTAGTTCCATCCAGGAGGCATATTTGTCCAAGTGACTGAGGGGGTCTCCTTCTCCGTCGTATCCAGTCAGTTGTGGCCTTTTTAGTTTTTCAAGCAGCTATTCTGCCAGAATGTCCTTGGTGAAGAGGGAGTAACGCTTTGTAAGGTATTCTTCTACACTTCCTTTGTTCTTAGCTTCCAAGTCAGCTATGCTCTTCCTGAGAGCATTTATCTCAGGTTTAGCTCGTTCAGTGGGATGGTTAATATGATGCTTATCATTTTTATTTAGGGGTATCAATGAGTGTTGAGAACCCAGTCTATTGAATACACCATTCGTTCTTCGACAGTTGGTTTTGTTGTGGTAGGAGAGCTTCTAACCTCTTTAGTTCGGCTCTTAGAAGATTCTCCACTCTTAAACCTTCTTTTGAATAAAACTTTCATGTTTTAATTCGCATGCCTTCATACATTTCTTGTTATATACCTACTATCGTACGGATCTCCATGAATCCAGGGACAAATAGTACCATTTGGCAGGAGGCCGTTAGGGAAGAAGGTCCACAGGATTGCCGGACGTGAGGCGAGAACAGTATATAGAAAGAAACGCAAAGGGCAACCAACAATCTTTACCAACAGTAAGAAGGTTTAAATTTTGCAATTTCTTGAATTTATTTATGAACAAGTACTCCAGTATTATCCATTGTCTTGCTTCTACATTTTTTGATCCCACATTCCGCATCTCCCCAACTTGGTATCAGTTATACTGCATTAACTGAAGGTTATTCAGGAACCATTGAAAAGAAATTTGGCCAGTTTATCTTCTTTGAAGGTGTTGATCCTACTTTAGTGCAAACAATATTTCATTGCGGATTGATCAAAAAATGTAGAAGCAAGACAATGGATAATACTGGAGTACTTGTTCATAAATAAATTCAAGAAATTGAAAAATTTAAACCTTCTTACTGTTGGTAAAGATTGTTGGTTGCCCTTTGCGTTTCCTTCTATATATTATTCTCGCCTCACGTCCAGTAATCCAGTGGACCTTCTTCCCTAACGGCTTCCTGCCAAATGGTACTATTTGTCCCTGGATTCATGGAGATCCATACGATAGTAGGTATATAACAAGAA
>CAIGRO010118551.1:0-10057 GCA_903798355.1 Fraxinus baroniana | reverse complement strand
GTTTAGACTAAAACTCTATACATAACTTCTTCGGTTGAAAATTGATTTGTGAAAATACTTCCACGATATTTCACTTCTTTGACCTCCAATTGCATCCAATTGATCCTATATGATCTTCAATCATTGTTTTTTTTGCTCAACTATTGAATGTTTACACTTTAGTCCCCAAATTTTGGATTTCCTTCGTTTTCACACGTTTTCCTTTCATTTTTTCCAAATCCACCAATTTGCATTGAGTTCAACCTAACAAACATAATTAACACAAAATTAAGTTATAATTCATCTAAATTACTTACAAATACTCTAATTTAATGGCCTAGATAAGTGTACAAAATACACTTATCAATCAGCTACNCCCCAAATTTTGGATTTCCTTCGTTTTCACACGTTTTCCTTTCATTTTTTCCAAATCCACCAATTTGCATTGAGTTCAACCTAAAAAAACATAATTAATACAAAATTAAGATATAATTAATCTAAATCAATAACAAATACTCTAATTTAATAGTCTGGATAAGTGTACACAATACACTTATCAAACACCCCCAAATTGGAACATTTGTTTGTTCTCAAATGAAAGTATAACCTAATTTAACCAAAAAATTTAAATAGACATGGTTAGATAATTTGCATTTTCTCTCAATATTGGAATACATGTATTAAAACTATGAAATGCTACAAAATTACACTGCTAAAATTAATTTCTTCTTATCTATTGCAAAATCGACGTGTGTGTGTGTGTGTGTGAAAATTCATGTCAAGCATCATAAATTCATTAACTGATTCAATTCCCCAACCCTTTATGGCCAAATGTTTCTTTTCTTCACTCGTAAGATACACACCCTCAAACATCATTCTTTTCACTCTTTCTCCAAAGTGTGGTGATATAAGGTTCCATTTTTAATATAATACTAATCATTTCCATCTCTAGTTTGGTTCGATTTTACAAATTACAGTTCAACACATTAAAAAATGCGGATTCTCCTTATTTTTTATTGTTTCAACATCTAAGAATCAATTAAGCTAATAATCTCTTGTCAAATGTCTAATTCTCTCAAATGAGTATTCGAGGGCCGAATCAAGACGTGTAGCATTTTTTTAACTATTGTGGAGACTCCTCTCTATTAAACTTTCTAAATGACCTTTGTAACGAGTTTTCAATCGATGTTTCCCAAGTCAATTGACCATAGGGCACCAAGTTTTTATATACCATTGCAAACTTAATCACTCAAGTCATAAATACTAGAAAGAGAAGTTTCACAATAAGATAACACCACATATTCATTATTTTTTTTATATTCATTTTAAAAAATCGACCCCTAAATTAAGATTTTAACCTTATTTTCATCTTATTAGCCTTAGAAAATCCACGCAAAATTTAACACACATGAAATCCACATATATCTCAATGTCTCCCTACAACAACTCAATCACCCCTAAACTATCTTAGAATTAATTTAAGGATGTATAATTTAGTGGTTATTTGGATTTAGCATCTAAGGTCCACTGATTTGTTTTACCAATTCAAATTTTGAATCAAATTATTTCTTCATCATATAAAACATAAATCTTGTGTGCAAAGTATCCAATTTTACATGAATAAGCATAAATTAAGCTTAACACGTAACTTTTTCACAATTTATAATCTAATACATGATTTCAAATATATATACATGTAGGCAAAATTATATAACCCACACAAGCAAACAAAACAATAAGTAGAAAATAGATTTTTTTTTTTTCCGCACTAGAACAAGCACACAAATCAATTGAAACTCAATGTTTTTCTACCCTCAAACTTATAACAGACATTGCCCTCAATGTCCAAAAATATAACAAGCAATATATAAAAATTAAGTGCTAAGAAAAAGAAACAAATACTCCCTACTATATATATTTGAAGGTGGTGGATGGATTGGTATAAAATTTCTGGCTCACTTGCTATGTCTCTTCCTTTGTCCAATGTGTTCAGGTGACATGTTCCTTCAACAAATCAATCATAACATGAAAAAATTTGTAGTAAGCTCATACACATCTTAAAGGAAAATATGGAGATGAAGGTACCCTATATAATACTAAAAAAAATTACTAATCATATAATCTAAAAAGCAAAATAAATAAAAAGAAAGAAAATTGGTTACCTCCCAATAAGCGCTTATTTATAATCATTAGCTTGACTTTGATGTTCGGTATCGTGGAATTCTAAAGAAAGCTTTTGATGCTTTGCTTAATTTGTTTATTTTGACTTTGATCCACTCTTCATTGATTCTCCAAATCTTAACATTTCCTCATTCAATGTGATATGACTTTCCCATTTCATCCGATCCGAAATCAACTATGTAGACTTCTTCCTCAAACTTAATCACAAATTCAATTGTTGGACAATCGATGATGTCGAAAGAATGTGTGTTAATTTCATCATCATTAATTGACACTTCTTTGCTTGGTTCCTTTGTAATTAATTAGTTTGTCATCCTCTTTATGCTCTTCTTTAATAATTGATATATCCTCGAATTGAATAGTCGGTTCACATTCTAAATTCACCGACAATGGTAATTCTTTCCTTCCAACCTTTTCAAGTGGATTATATCCGCACCTTTTAAATTCGTCCTATTATACATAATTTCCTGTGCATATTTTGCTTTCATCCAACATAGCACATTCATTATAATATTTTGCAAGTGTCTCTTCGTTCAATATGGAAGGTCCAACCCCCTTAAGAATGATGTCATCATCTGGATGTATAGATACATATTCTCCCTCAGACATGTAGCCTTCATCAAATTTGTCAATTGCTTGTTTTTGACATCTTAAATATTGTTTAAACCGCAAAAACTTGGACATAAAGGGATAAGTGCGTGCATACAAGCATTGTCCATTATAATGTATCCCATTACAAAGCTCACAATTTATATCTTCTACAAACATATCTTGGTCATCCATGTAGAGATTACTTGTTGCAAAAAAACTTACTCTCTTGCCATCAATAGAATCCTACATATACTATTGAATAGTACCTAAAGAATACCAAACACAAAAGAGATCAGGTGGGTATCCAAAATTAAAAAAATAAAAAAAATAAAAAATTCAAATCCTATATAAACTAATAAACTCAAATTAAATACTTTATTCCCCAGTAGCGGCCCCAAAAACTTATTCACGCAAAACTCACAAGCGTATCGAATTATTGACAAGTAATAGAATTGATGAGTTAAGAGTATCGTCTTACAGAGAATAAATTCAATTCAAGTTTACTAACTTTTTATGGAATTCGAATTATATAAATAGAAGAGAGTTTGATTTTATTTTATATTTAATTCATCTAAGAAAGTTGTAAAAATGTATTTTTTATCAATTTATGAATGATTGTATTGGATCTCGAATCCGCCTAGTACTATCTATTTTAAATTTTTTATTTGTAATCTAGTTTCATTCATGCGTTCTTGACAATCGATAAAACTATTATATATAATTTTCTTTTTTAAGACAAATTAAATATATCCTAACTACGACCTGAATCTATTCTTAGCCTGAATCCGAATGATTAGAATGTATAGATTATCTATATGATTGAACATGTGATAAACGTTATTCCTAATATCTATTTCACATATGTTAATTTTACCGCGTTCTAAACTTATTGTGAGTCTCTTAACATTACAATAAGCAAGTAATTATCTAATTGGTGGCCAATCGATTACATAATGCAATGGGTATGCAAAATTAATCAAGAAATAAACTAAACTATTAATCTTATATTAAAAGAAATAAACAAATAGAGTTCATCTTCATCCAAACACAAAGTAGATCTAGCCTAGCATGCTAATGTATAAATTACAAGAAGAAGAATAAAAAAATATCACCCAAATCATAACATAAATCAAAAGATGTTGATATTCAATTCCAAGGTTGAATTCTTCAAAATATTGATGTAATTGATTTTCAATTCCTTTCTATACCTTGATCTTCTCTAAATATAGCAATAAGTCTCTTGTTCTTGATAAATTTGATGAAACTATTGTTTATGAAGAGACAGAGAGAGTCTTTTTCATTGTACCCCTCGTTCTATATTTATAAGAGCTAGAAAATAGGTGAAAATCGCATCCATTTTGGTTTCCAAAAGAGTTTGACTCTCGAAAGGAAACTAAAGATTCATCTACGAAAAGGTCCGCACGCACACAGGTATAACTACCACGCATGTACTCTAGAACCAAATGACTCTCAGGAAAATAGGGTGCCCTGCGCGCAGGTTTGTTCCTGAGTAGATTTTGATATTTTGACCATAACTTTCTCTACAAGTATTTGATTGGGCTGATTCAAAATGTTTTAGAACGGTAATTCAAAGGTATACAATTATTCTAGAAATACAATTTTTCCAATTCGAATGTTTACTTTCCGAATAATGGGTCTCAATTTGAGACTAAAAATCCGTAACATAACTTCTTCGGCTGAAAATTGATTTGTGAACAAACTTCCACTATATTTCACTCCTTTGACCACCAATTGCATCCAATTGATCATGTATGATCTTCAATCATCATGTTTTGCTCCAAATCAACTATTGAATGTTTACACTTTGGATTTCTTTCGTTTTCGCACATTTTTCGTTCTTTTCTTCCAAATCCACAAGTTTGCATTGAGTTCAACCTAAAAAATATAATTAACACAAAATTAAGCTATAATTCATTTAAATCACTAACAAATACTCTAATTTAATGGCCTAGATAAGTGTACAAAATACGCTTATCATCGATTCTTCAATCTTCTTTTGTTTTCTTATTCATAATATGTTAGGCTAGATTTTTTGTGCTAGGAGAACGATGAACCATGTAATATGGATTTTAATCTTTAGTTTGCCTTATGTGAATTTTTAAGTATGTATAAAAAATCATGCACTTTTATAAGTTCACATCCATCATAAAAATATAGTTTGGTCATATAAAAAAGTAGGTTTAACATTACTCGAGAGAGATTGTTAAATAAAATCGGAACATTGATTCATCAAATTCAATCGTGTTGTCAATGTGTAAAACTAGGGTTAAAACTGATTATTGTGTGGTAATTCAGGATCCTAGTATGTTTGTCATCCATTAAATACATCAATCTGCATTTAGAATAATTTTCATTTAAGTTAGTTAAATTACAAATCATTGCATGAGTAGATTATTTTATTCATAATTTGGTGACAAACAAATACATTATATTCTTATTTCGGTTAAGGCCGTAATAATTGGAATTTAACTAATCAATCTCCGTGAGAAGATACTTGGACTCAATTTCTCTATATTACTTCTTAATGAACCGTACACTTGCGGTGATTTTAATTTGAAATTTATTTTTGTAAACAAGCTTTTGTCTTGTGTGGATTGTCTAAAGCCAATGAGACGAAGACGAGGTGAAAGTTTTAAGATAGAGGCTAATGTCTAAAAGAAAATGGACATAACACTAGTCTATGTGTAAATAAAATCATCTTTTCGAGTATGTATAACTCGAGTAAATAAGTATGTAAGGGTTTAAAACTTGGTGCTATAAGGTCATCTGACTTGAAAGTTATCGGACTAAAACTGGCTACATGGGTTTTATAGAAAGCAAATAAGAAGATGATTAAAAAAAATTAATAATAAGAGCAAAATTACATTGATTGAGCCTCAAGACATTTGGTTAATAGAACTATACCTTTGATATGAGGCACGTAGTTTAGTTTAGTTTTAAAGGTTGAGGCAGTCAAAAATATAAGAGAATCTCTACTTGTTGAAATGTGACCATATGATAGTAAGATCCATCAAAACTAAGAGATGGTAAGAAATAGAATTAAATGAGTTCGACTTGGGATGCACCCCGAGAAAATTGAGTTAAAAGAATAAGTTTGGGGGGATGTGTATCTCTCTCAAGAAAAAAAAAATATTTGACTACTATGGATCGAGAATGGGACCAATCATGAGTTTACACCCACACACATCAAGTTTTGCATGTAACGGTAGAGGTTGATTTTGTAATGTTGAAACTATTTTGTTGAAACTATTCATTGTGTTGATAGCTAAATTCCAATCCCGAGACACGTCAAGTTGTCAAACCATATTTTGTTTGAACTTAAGTTACAACTTGTTTAAGGACAAACAATTGTTCAAGTTTGAGGGATTTGATAATGCTTTTCACACACTTATCTAGTCAACAAAATATGGACAATTGTTGGTCATTATATCGAAATATGGCTTAATTCTATATAAATTGTGTTTTGTAGGGTAACATTGATGAACATGGTTGAATTTAGGGGCGTGTTTTAAAATCCTAAAGCCGACCACACATTACAACACATTCTAAAAGATTTTGGGAGCATAGAAGGAGGCAATAAACACGAAGATCGATTTCAAGACTCGAAGATTCAATTGAAACTTTATTTAAGTGATGTCGATTCTTCAATATTTCTTTTGTTTTCTTATTCATAACATGTTAGGCTAGATTTTTTGTGTTAGGAAAACGATGAACCGTGTAATATAAATTTTAATATTTAGTTTTATATGTTTGACATTAACAACACTTTTTTGAATATTGAATGATTTTCTATTCACCACAATTATTGTGAACGGTAATTGTGTGAATTTTGTGGCTTATTTTATGCATTCGAAAGAAGAAAAATAGGCTTGACATGTATAAATTGTCACAAGATTCGATAGGGAATAAAAATATACTGCGATACCATATGTGAATCTTTAAGTATTCATAAAAATTCATACATTTTTATATATTCGCATCCATTATAAAAAATATAGTTGGGTCATATATAAAAGTAAGTTAAACATTATTCAAGAGATATTGTTAAATAAAAAGAAACATTGATTCGTCAAATTCAATCATATTGTCAACATGTAAAACTAGAGTTAAAACTAATTATTGCATGAAAATTCGGAATCCTAGTATGTTTGTCATCTATTAAATATATCAAATTGCATTTAGAATAATTTGCATTTAAGTTAGATTACAAATCATTGCATAAGTAGATTATTTTATTCATAATTTGATCACAAACAAATACATTATATTATTCTTATTTCGATCAATGTCGCAATAATTAGAATTGAACTAATCAATCTCGGTTGGACGATACTTAGACTCAATTCCATTTTATTACTTGTTAAAGAACCGTACACTTGCGATAGTTTTAATTCAAAATATATTTTCGTGAACAACTCCACATTGAAAAAATGCTTGGATTTGTGATCGGTCAATGTTTGAAACATTTATACTTTTTGAATTTGAATAGAACATCAAGAAACGTAGTACACTAATTCTTGGAAAAAGAAGGGTAAGGAGATAAAGAGACTACAACTATCACTTGATTTAGATTCAAATTTTATCTATATAAGTAAAATAAGAGTTCTTTCTGTAAATTATGTAAAACAAAATAAACAAACAAAAAGAAAAGGAAGTGAATATTTACAAGAAAGGATCAAGAGGGCTAGAGGCCAGGTTATGTATGTATATAAACAGGTTGGTTTGAGAAATAATTGTTTTTCCCCATAGATGCTAACATATTAGGCTCGAGGGGGCACGCCTGGGTTGGACCCGGACCCTAAGTGGGTTAGCCATTTCACAAGATAGCCTTAGCATTTCGGAGAGGTCTACGTTGTTTTGACTACAATGTCCAAACTCGAACTCGTGCAAAAGTGAAGCAACCCAAAATGTGACTGTGGTCAGGCCTAAGGTCTTACCGGGGCAAGTCCTCCGACCCGATCCAAATGGTGCGAGTCTCAAATTTGAACCCATCACTGAGAATTCCATGGTATTATTCTGAGTTAAAAATCTGTTTGGGTTAAATTTCAATGGTTCTTTCCAAACCTCTGGATCTCTAGTTATTGCCCACATGTTCACCATGGCAGTGGTCCCAACTGGCACGTGATATCCATCGATATTTGAGTCTAGAATCGACAAACGGGCCCACGAGAGAAGTGGGCCTGGTGGGTGCAATCTCAATACTTCCTTCACCACGGCTGCTAAATACACCATTTCCGTTATATTGGACTCGGTCACAGCACTCGACCTTCCCACAACCTTGTCCAATTCATCATGAACCCTTGCTTGAACGTCAGGGTGCAACACCATTCTTGCCAATATCCACTCAATCAAAACTGCCACAGTATCAGTTCCTCTAAATATCATTTCCTGCAACAATGAATAAAATCTTGTTATATACACGTCCAATTTTACTTTCGAAACATGCACTTAATTCTACTGGATTGCTGTATACGAAATATGTACCAGACATAAATGCTTTGCTTACCCAAAGTACGGCAAGCATGTCGGAATCAGACAATCTATCAGGCTCTTGAAGAGACAGCAAGACATCCAAGAAATCACGGTGGAGCAGGGAGGTTTCTGCCTTGCGCTCGTCAATAATCCGGCAAAGAAACCGGTTTACTCTGGCAGCCAGCTTGGAGCACCTGAACCGGATTTTCTGTACGTCAAAATCAGCAAACGAAGGAAGATGATCTGACCAGTTTAGTGTACCCAACAACTCGTACCCTTCATCAACCAATTCTCTCAACTCCTCCATCTTAGTATCACAGGAATCCAGCTTGTACTTTCGTCCAAATACAGAGTACATCATGTTATTAAGGGATGCCAATTTAAATGAATCCCGCACACGAAAATCACCCTTTCGCGCTCGAAATATTGCCACTATCTGATTAGCAATTTCCAACCTTTGAGTTTCCGAAGCCTTAATCTGTTTCGGGCAGAAGAGGTGGGTGGCAGCAATTCTTCTAAGTGTTCGCCAGTAAACGCCATAGGGAGCAAAACCAATAGCCCTGTTGAACATAAGGCAGTAGGCCGACTCTTTCACCGGGCGATCAGCAAATGCAGAACTGTTCAAGATTTCTTTCGCTACGTCGGGATTGCAAGTGACGATTACTCGTGTTTCACCCAGGCTAAACGCCATTAGACGTTTGGCCTGGAAGGATTGAGCCATGGCTGCAATTTTTTGGTGGGCTAAACCCATCATGAGTTTCATACTCCCAATAATTGGAGCACCCTTTGGACCAGGAATAGGTTTGTTAATTGGTATTGAACTGAATTTTCTCCATTTGTGTTTTCCCCAAGCAGGGCCGCCAGGATGTGCCCAGAAAATCAAATTTTTGGCAAGCCACGTTAGGACCAAGAGTAATGTAAAACACGCGAAGTTTGTGGAAAATAAGGATTTGAATTTGAAGGCTAGACCGAAAACCCAGGAGCTTTCCACTTTTGTTTTCATAATTGGGAAATTTGAGGCTAAGAATGAGGTAGACAGTGAGAAAGGGCAGCTTGCTTTGATGTGTGGAATGAGGTGAGAATTTGGTTGGTCGGTTTATATAGGAAGCGAGCAAGTGAAAATTTGAAGAAACATAGTATTGACTGTGTTGCACTTGAGTAAATCCCCCTTCACAGGGGGATTTTGCCTTTTGCCCGGGTTTGACCCGGGCAAAATCCCCCTGTGAAGGAAGGGAGGTTCGTTGCACTTTCGGAGGAAGGACTACCTTTGACCTTAAAACAAATATTCCCTGAGTACAGGGAATATTTACAGAATGTGCAGCATCTATTTCTGTACAAATTCTGTAAAAATTTATGTACTTGTAAACTAACTCACCTTAAAATTATCACTACGGAACTCTGCAGTGCGGTGCGTGCGTATTTACGGCGCTCTGTTTGTCTCCACGTATGCACTGTTGTATATATGGTCCATGTTTGGTAAAAATTAAAATCAATTTTTATCAAATTTTGATAAAAGATAATAAATTGTATGATTGAAAAGTAGAGTCCCATAATATATGGTTAAAATTAATTATTAATTTTAACTTTAATAAATATTTAGATTAAAATTTCTATTAAACAAGGGCATTGTGACATGGTAAAATCTCACTTTCTATTTCGGAAAATGACTTGCAATTGTGGGGCGGCCGGGGGGAGTTTAATGATCTTGATTACTAATGTTGTTTTTTTTATCGGTCACCCCATCTCTTCATGTGATTTTCGTTATTAGACAAATGGAATCGTCAATTTTTTAAAGTGGAAATTGTAAGAAATG
>CAIGRO010118542.1:0-13402 GCA_903798355.1 Fraxinus baroniana | reverse complement strand
ACCTTGCTCTCATCCCTGCCAAGTATTATTTTCTCTCTTAATCGTGTCATATTTTATTTTTATGTTGTTTACATGAGACTTAATCGCCTGAATTTGTTGAGATGAATTGATGTGTTAATTTAATTAACTTATTTATTTGCAGTGGGTTTTCTTTCGAATTTATGATGGCGTAAATCCAGATATGACCGAGTTATGAAGATCAAGAATTTACTGGTTCTTTTCAAAAAAAAAAAAAAAAATAAAAAAAAAAAAATAAATAAATAGTTTGTGGCATATATGCGCCGGTAAAAAGAGTGGATTTACTATGTAGAGTGTATTTGGGAAGAGTTAGAGACACGATTCGAGGCTTGACTATGCATTGCATGAAAGTTCTGTCTCAATATAAATGAAATTAGTTTGGCAAGTTATAGTCTTCGTGGCCTCAAATCATAAAACCAATAACTCTTTCTTCGACTGCCGTTTTGTAACCACTAACATCAGATCATTTGCAAGCCGAAGCCAACTAGAAAATTTCTCTTAGGGAATCTGACCACCTCTGGGTCTCGAACTCTGATCAGTAGACCACATTTGCTCATCTATCTTTTCAGCTATAATAAGACTTAGTTGTTTAGTTCATAGTTTTATGCAAGCCATTTAAATAGAAAAGTGTGACTTATTATTTTATTTATTTGATTTACTGTAGGACCATACCTTTTGCTTGGAATCTCTTCACAGCTGGATACACTGAACAATCAATATATGGGGTAAAATTTAGTCATTCTGCATTTATTGATCACTCTACTCAGTAAACTTTGCTCCTCTGACCTCTATTGTAAGGTGTTCCCTAATGTTATACTTCTTTTGCAGTTGTTTATCAGCACAATCGGTCTTCTTTTCATTGGGAAGCTGCTTGAACCCATATGGGGTTCTAGGGAATTCTTGAAGTTCATCTTTGTTGTTAACTTTCTGACATCCGTTTGTGTTTTCATCACAGCTATTGCCTTGTATTACATTACGAGACAGGAAATTTACCTGTAAGTAATACTTCGACATCTTCTGCAGCAAGTTGTGTTTTCCCTGAGCACCAGTTTCCTAATGGATTTACATTTGCTTCACTATAATGTTGTGAAGTTCTGAGTGAATTGTGTTCTTGGGTTGACCAAATATTTAGACACTCCCAAGTCATTAGGCCTAGACGGGAGAAGTGCTGACTTGCAGCGATTCATTTAATGTTACACCTGGAACTTATGGTCAGAAAGCGCAGCATGAATAAAATTTACATCAATCTAAGTACACATCACATAATATTGACCTTGGTTTCCAATAGCCCTTGTTTTGAGCCACATTCTTTAAAAACTCATTTTTCAAACTCATTTTCAATCGACATTCTCCCGATAAAAATAATTTTACTCATAAATCCAAACTCTTTTCCTACTTTCTAACCACACATTCTCAAAACAAAAATCACTATTACATAATCAATTTTTCCAAAAAACTGGGCTGTAACAGTCCCTTAGTCACCTCTGTCATATCCTTCTGTTTTGTCAATCATATGATTATTTTGATGTAACATCTGGAACTTTTAGCCAGGAAACGCAACATGAATAAAATTTACATCAATCTAAGGAAGATCATGTCACCTAATATTGATCTTGGCTTCCAATAGTTACGTTGCCTTAATGTAACACCTGGAACTCATGGCCAGGAAATGCAACATGAATAAAATTTACATCAAAAGAAGTTCGTATCACAAAATGTTGAGTTCAATTTCCAATAGTTAATCACCTTCTGGCATATCCTGGTTTTTGTTAATTGCGTGCTGTTTATTTGATATCCCCTTTTAATTTGTTGCGACCTTGTCATTATGCTTGTCTAAGGTTAACTTAAAAAAATTCTGGTTTCCTTACTGTTGTTTGTTCTGCAGTTACATGCCTGTTTCTGGATTCCAAGGAGTCCTTTCAGGGTTCTTAGTTGGCATCAAGCAGATTGTACCTGATAAAGACCTTTCTTTTTTGAAGATAAAGGCAAAAGTATGAACTTTTGATACTTGAGAATTTTAATATCCGCTCCAACATGGCATAAATTGTTAATTTACATTCTTAGCTTCTAAACTCCAAGGAGCTAAGAATTTTCTTATGTTTCTCATTTTTGCTTATTTCAACTCTTTCAGTGGTTGCCTTCTCTTGCACTACTGGTGTCCATCATTGTAAGCATTTTCAGTGCAGAATCGGCATCTTATCTTCCCACCATGATATATGGTACCTTTATAGGTTGGATTTATCTCAGATATTGGCAAAGAAAGCCAGAAACAAAACTAAGAGGCGATCCAAGTGATGAATTTTCTTTTTCTACCTTTTTCCCTGAATTCTGCAGGTAGTATACTGCTTTTTTAATCTCTGTATTAAGTTTTTCTACCTGTTGTCTTTCACATCTCCATTTCAACATTTCATCTTGGTTGATGGTGTTCAGGCCTGTTATTAATCCAATTGCGACAATATTTGAGCGAATGCTTTGTGGTAGACGATCTGAAATCTCTGATGAGTCTGGGGGCTATACTTTAGGAAGCACCACATTGCCTGGATCTGATCCCATTGAAGCATCTAGGAGGAGGTAATCTTTCTGGTTAATTTTCACGGAAGACTTGTCCTTTAATCCTATTCAGTAATACAAATGTAACTATTTAGAGGAAGATTGTCTAAAATTATTTATGAGGCTACATCATGAAAGTGGCATAAAATACTGTTGCCTAGGGCTAGGGGTATAATAAGGGGGCTTCTATGAATTTAGGAATTTTTCAACTCTTTCAGGGTAAGTCATGAATTATATTGTTAATTGTCTTCATTGATATGATAGTCGTAGCTATAAAAGAGTTTGAATGGGGGTGCCACTATTATGCCCATGTTTGACAATCATTATTTGGTGAAAATAGAGTTTTGAATAGTGATTTTTAGGAAAATGTATGGTTAAAAAGTAGGAAAAAGTTTACGTGTAGAATATTTTATTGTGTGAATGTGTGGTTGAAAATGAGTGCGTAAAAAAGGAGTTTGAAAATAATGGTTGTCAAGGGCTATATTTGACAATCTAGTTTTTATTTTATTTTTTTATTATTATTATTATTATTATTATTATTATTATTATTATTATATTATTATTTATTTATTTTTTTGTCATTTGGCTTGGAAACAAAATTTAACACAAGAGGATGGACTTCTGATTAATAGTTGTTTTCTTTTCTTTTGGTTGCTTGTTTCACAAATCATGTTGTGAGGTTGTGAATTTTTTTATTAAAGAGACTAGAGTTGTAAATGTCAAATACTTTCTACTCGGTTAAGATACGTGAAGCTCTTAATCGGAGATTGAATAGTAGATAGCGTGAAATTTCAATGGATGAGATTCAAGTTGGTTTGGTGGCAAGTGAAAGAGCTTAGAAATATTAGGGATTTGGAGAGGAATTTTGTAAGGATTTCCCTACGATCCAAACGAAGAAAGATAATTAACTATGGAGACTGGAGTTATTAAATAGATTGGATGATGTGTCGAGAAAAGAGCGGGAGAATTCGGAATTAGGGATGTTAAATGAAGGAGACCAATAACTGTGTGGAAATAGGAAACGACTGAAAGAGGGCTTGTTGAGTGCTAAAGTGTTGGTTTTCTGTAAAATGGTCTGGTTTCTTAGTTGGAAGGAAGAGTTTTCAATACCGTGAGAGCCAATTGAATGACTGACCTCCGATTCGAAACTGAGTGTTTCGGAGGTCATCGATCCCCCACTGTTGGTGGGGAGATTCGCCATAATTTTGCTAGGTTTAGATGCCTAGCTTTGATACCATGAAGAAACGAGTAATCTAATTGAAAATCTTATTTTTACAAGAAAGCTACTGCAACATATTTATGTTACATGAGGTGATTATGGAAAGAAAATAAAATCTCCTAAAATTAAAAAATTGCTAACTAAGGAAAGAGAATAATCCAAATTCCCAATTAACTAATAATAGTAGATTTAATTGATACAGTTTCCTACACTCCCTCTCAAGTTGAACTGTAGATGTTGATCATGTTCAATTTGCAGTTGAGATCATTGAAGATTTGTCGAGGTAGCCCTTTTGTGAAAATATCTGCAGTTTGTTCCTTTGTAAGGATATATGTCATGCAGATAATTCCATCATCTATCTCTTTAATGAAGTGTTTGTCCACTTCTACATGTTTTGTCATGTCATGTTGTACCGGATTGAGAGAAATGTTGATTGCTACTTTGTTATCGCAGTAAAGCTCAAATGGATGTTCCATGTCCATTTTCAGTTCGTCTAAAAGTTTCTTTATCCATAATCTCTCACATATCCCTTGTGCAACTGCTCTGAATTCAGCCTCAGCACTACTTCTCGCCACTACATTCTACTTTTTACTTCTCCACGTTACCAAGTTTTTCCAAAGAAAGGTACAGTAACCGGTGGTGGATCTTCTGTCTTCAATTGATCCAGCCCAGTCCGCATCAGTAAAAACTTCAACTTTCTTTCCTTTGTTCTTTGTAAAGAATAACCCTTTCCTTTTCATGCCTTTGAGATATCTTAATATTTTATATACGGCCTTAAGGTGAGCCTCTTTAGGTGTATGCATATGTTGACTTACAATGCTTACTGCGAAGGCAATGTCAGGTCTAGTGTGTGAGAGTTAAATTAGCTTACCAACCAACCTTTGATATCTGTCCATTTCCACTGGTTTTCCTACACCTTTATATTTGCTGTCTAAAGAGGAGTATCGATTGGTTTACATCCCAGCATACCAGTTTCAGTAAAAAAATCGATGATGTATTTTCGTTGTGAAATACATTAACCTTTCTTTGATCTTGCAATCTCCATTCCCAAAAATATTGCATTTGTTCCAAGTTTTTTACCTCAAATTCGATGGCCAAACACCTTTTATGTCAACAACATAGACAATTAAGATGGTTTTTGTACCATCTCTAGAGTGTTGGAAGCTATGTTGCTCGGACTCGGGTGTGGGTGTCGGATATGGGTACATATCCAGGGGTAGGATCCTTCTCATTTAAAAAATGAAGATATGGTGATACGGTTAAAAAGGATCTGAATTTTGGATAAGGGTACGGGGATACGTGTTACAATTTATTATTATTATTGTTTTTGTTTTCTAAAAAATGATTTAATCAAAGCAAATAAGGTGTTTGTAAAAATTTAAACATGAATATGAATTCAATCAATGCTTTACATTAAAAAAAATGATATTATATAACACCTTAGTTGTCGTCACTTTTTGTTAAAAAATCGCAAACTATCTCATTTGATTTCGTTTTTTAATCTATTAAAGATATAAATACAAGGTGTTTGAAAATTTAATTATGAATATGAATTCAAACTTTACTTTATATTAAAAAGTGATATGACGATACATTGTATTTGTTTTGTATATGAATTAATATGCTAAAATTTGAATGTAAAATACTCTTAATTTGTTCTGTATATAAATTGTTGATTTTTGAAACCACATAATTTCCTATAATAATTAACTTATTCATTTGGCCACACAAAAGTCCATTTAACATCCACTAAACCTAACTTATCCATTTCAAACCAACTAAACCTAAGTCATCTTCTCCGTTTTCATGTCTTCTCCGTCTTCTTTCTGCAAATTCTGTTGCCGCATCTGTTGGCCATTTTCTTCTTATTTCTTCCCGTAACATCCTTCGTCAATTTCTGCAAAATACTACCCCAAGACTCGAAATAAATGAGTTTGCTGCCGCCTCCACTGTCTTCTCCACGCCGTGTTCGAGTGCACGACCAAGTATCTAACCCATATCCCGTGTCAGTATCCGTGTCGTGTCGTGTCGTGTCGACACGGATACTTCTCCATTTTTGGAGAGTCTGAGCAACATAGGTTGGAAGGACATTGTATGATCAGACGGCCCTTGCTGGTATCCTTGGTCTTTCAAAATTTTTGCAAATCGATCAAACCACGCCCTGGGTGACTGCTTAAGACTATACAATGACTTCTTAAGTTTGCACACTGGATTTACACCATCACCATTATTGAAGCCAGGCGGCATTGTCATGTAGACTTCTTCTTCCAAATCTCCATTCAAGAATGCATTTTTAATGTCTAGTTGTTTGAGAGGTCAGTCAAGATTCACTGCTAAGGAAAGGAGATCTCGAACTGTATTTAATTTTGCCACCGGTGCAAATGTCTCCGTGTAGTCGATACCATATGTTTTAGTATACCCAATGACAACTAGACGAGCTTTGTAGCGTTCTATTTCTCCATTTGCCTTATACTTCACATTGAAAACCCATTTACAACCTACTGGTTTCTTTCCCTTGGGTAAACTTACTACTAACCAAGTCTCATTTTTCTTTAACGCCTTCATTTCTTCCATTTCTGCCTCTCGCCATGCTGTTAATTCCAGGGCCTCATGAATATTTCTTGGGATGTTTATTTTATCAAGATTCGTTGTAAAGGCTCGAAATTTTGCAGATAGAGTATTATAAGATGTAAATTTTGAGATAGGATGAAGGGTACATGACCGTTTTTGTTTTCTCAGAGCAATGGGTAGATCATTATCTAGAGATGTGATCTTGTTGGGATCATCATCAGGTCCTTCCACCGGTTCTGACTCTTTTGGTGCCTCAGGTGTGTGACTTTGATTTAGACTTCCTTGAGTAAACTAGAATCTCCTTATCGCTTTGTTTTCCGACATCTCCCCCTGAGGTCAAGTTTTATTTTGTATTCGGCATAGTAGAGGGTAAGGTGACAAGTTCTAGGTATGGGTTAGGTGGAGATAGATTAACATTTAAATATTCATGTTCCAAGAACCGATCTTTACTTAGATTCTCCTCCTGAAGAGAAGGTTTTTGGTAGTAAGGTGTGTTTTCGAAGAAGATGACATCAAGACTGACAAAGAGTTTGTTGGTGGAAGGATCATAACATTTATAGCCTTTTTGAGTTGGTGAGTACCCAATGAATACACACTTAATTGCACGTGGTTCAAGTTTGTTTTGATGGGGGGAGTGTACATGTACAAATGTAGTACTGCCAAAAACTTTGAGGGGTAGGTTTGAGTCAAGATGAGATGTCGGGAAATGTTTGGGGAATCCTGTATGGGTGAGTCAACGAAAGGGTACGAGCATGCGGTTGATGAGATATGTAGATGTTAGAATTGCATCCCCCAAAATTTTGCATGTTTGAGGTAAACATTAATGTTCGAGCAACTTCAAGTAAATTCTATTTTTGCGTTCAACGATCCCATTTTGTTGGGGAGTGTTGACACAAGAACTTTGGTGGACTATACCGTGTTTCGTTAGGTAGTCTTGCAAAGTGTTATTGAAATATTCAGTCTCATTATCAGTTCGCAGCATTTTAAGTTGTGTTTGGAATTGGTTTTGAATCATAGAGTGAAAGTTTATGAACACAGATCGTACATCGATTTTTTCCTTTAGTAGGTGTACCCAACAAACTCAAGTGTGATCATCAATGAACGTGACAAACCATTTTGTGTGAGAATGATTGAGGGTGTGGGAAGGTCCCCACAAGTCACTATGAATCATGGCAAATGGTGTAGATGGTTTGTACATGGAATTAGGAAAGGATGCATGCTGATGTTTTGCAAATTCACAACTTTCACATTGGAAATCAATTGAAGTTTTATTAAAGAAATGTAGAGGGAGTACACGTTTCAAATATGAAAGGCTAGGATGACCCATTCTATAATACTATAACAAAAGTTCACTATCTCTAGAAACAGATGCAGAATTACAGTAATTAAGTTTGTCTAGTTTACTTACATCAGCTTTGTCAAAGTAATACAGTCCACCACAGTCTTTAGCACTGCCAATTATCTTCCCCGATGAAAAGTCCTGAAAGACACAATAAGATGGAAAGAAATTAGCAGAGCAATTGGAATTTTTGGTTAATTGACTAATTGATAGCAAGTTACAAGATAAATTTAGGACGTGGAGAACATTATCAAGTGTTACAGACTCAGAAATTTGAATACTCCCTTTTCTTGCGACTGAAGAGAGTGAACCATTTGCAATTTTCACCTTAATATTTCCAGCACAAGGTGAGTATGAGGAGAATAATTTGTAAGAATTTGTCATGTGATCGGATGTACCAGAGTCAACAATCCAAGAGGTTCTAAATTTTGACGTGCTTAAGGCTTGCAAGAGATTACCTTTATGTGCTAGGGAACTAGAAGGATTTTTGGTAGAGGACTGACCAGATGTTTGGAGACTAGAGAATATTTGATAGGGTTGCTCCATTTGTTCGGAATTGAATGCACCACTTGAAGTCGAATTTACACTCTCGGCTTGATATCCACGGCCTCGGGTATTTTGTTTTAGTTTTCAGTTGATGGGTTTTCCATGAATTTCCCAACACGTGTCCTCTTTGTGTCCCGGCCTGCGGCAATGTTCACACCATGGCCATCCTCGTTGTTTTTGAATCGACCCATTTGTAGACCCCTTTAAAGAATAGCCCAATGCACTATCAGAATTTTGGAAAAAAGGGTCCAGGCCCATTGCTGATTTTTCCAGGCCCATACTTAAATTTATGTCATTGGTAACGGGCCCAACTGATTTAGGCCCAATAAATTTTTTAAAACCCTGTCCACCAGATTTTGTATTTAAGGCCGACATTTCTCCTCCAGGTCCAGAAGGTGCAGTCGTCTCCTTCATCATCACCGTTCGTCGTGCTTCTTCTTGACGAACTTCTGCAAACACCTCTCGAGTCGGTGGTAGTGGTCGTCGACCCAAAATTCTACCCTTAACGTCATCCAATTCGCGATTTAGCCATGCGAGAAATTCATAAACCTTTTCATTCTCCTGTTTCTTCTTGTACAACGAAGAATCATCTGGGCATTTCCATTCCTCTTCAAACGCTCAAATCGAGCTCTTGCCATAGATTCACCATTTCCATGTAATAGTCAGTCATGTCCCTGGATCTTTGTCGGGTTTGCCACAGTCGTGTCTTAATTTCGAATATATGTGACGAATCTTCCGAGTAGGAGTAGGTGTCCTTCACTGAGTCCCAAACATCTTTTGCAATCGGGAGGAACAGATGTCTTCCCAATCGCCGGTTTCATGGAATTCACCAACCAGGCAGTCACCATTGAATTTTCGAACTTCCACTTCTACAACAATGTAGCATCCGTTGGCTTCTTGGTCTCGCCAGTAAGGTAGCCCAACTTTTCTTTTCCGTCAATTACCAGTTTTATGGATTGGGCCCATGCACGGTAGTTTCTTCCATTCAATTTTTCCACCGTTAGTTGGAAGGAAGAGTTTTCAATACCGTGAGAGCCAATTGAATGACTGACCTCCGATTCGAAACTGAGTGTTTCGGAGGTCATCGATTCCCCACTGTTGGCAGGGAGATCCGCCATAATTTTGCTAGGTTTAGATGCCTAGCTCTGATACCATGAAGAAACGAGTAATCTAATTGAAAATCTTATTTTTACAAGAAAGCTACTACAACATATTTATATTACATGAGGTGACTATGGAAAGGAAATAAAATCTCCTAAAAAAAAAAAACTGCTAACTAAGGAAAGAGAATAATCCAAATTCCCAATTAACTAACAATAGTAGATTTAATTGATACAGTTTCCTACAATATGACTACTGGTTTGAAGGGGTTAGCTTTCGTATTTTGTAGCATTTGAATTTTAATGTAATGGATGAAGTCATATTATGGCAATGCACAAACTATTCCTCAAAGTTTGATAGCTCCAAGATGCGTGTGTCAACTTAATCTAATTGTGTTGAGCTGTTGGAAAATTGCAGGGAAAGGGGTGCTCGAGCACTTGAAGAAAGATTGGCAGCTGAGAGACTTGACGCTGCAGGAAAGACAGAAGAGACACAAAAAGATGCCACTGAGAATGTGTAGAAGGTCTTGTTACAATTCTCTGCACTATTTGTTAATATATACTTTGGTTCAATGGGAATTTTGGCATATGTTGTTTATCATGATCTTTATTTCAATGTCAGAGAAGAAACTGATATGCGGGACATAAAACTACTGTCATTTGCCTTGTCTTTCTTGTCTACTTCCCTCTTAAATAGAGAGAACAGTTGTTTTTACAAGCAGTTGCTGATAGAGGTGTAACCCTACATGGCTGATTTTGAGGTAGCCTAATCGGGAATGACCCATTTCTTAGGCATGTTTGCTTGGCTGGCAATTCATGTCGTGCTGACCTTACTGTCCAACACAATTCTTTTGGCAAAGTCAGTCCCCACTGTACTAGTTCTTACTAGTCACTTCGGCTAACGCATTTTGACCCCTCTAATTTGAAGTGACATGGAAGAGTCATTAGCTTTTGATAAGGTGCGATCTAGATCATTAGATCATGCTCCAATTCACATACCTTACTTTATTTTATCTCCTTCTGCATTTTCTATGATATAGTAGTGATTTGTTCATTATAATACATGTACCATGATTTTAATAAATCGTAACCCTGTAAGGTATCTGTACGTAAAAGGTTGTCGAATAGAAATTATGCAACAATTTTTCCTTCATTTAAGGCATCACATTACCTCAAAACAAGCATGACAAGAATCTGTGTGATCGAGTTCGATTACTTGAAAGTTTCCACTTCAACGCACTAATAACTCAAAAATCTTGACTACACAAGATTCAAGGAAATTCGAGGCCAAGGAGTAATGAAGTATTGTAGACTTGCATTCCTTAACCAATACAACCCCACTCTGTTCAAAAGCATATCAATGGCGAAGGCTATGGTGCTCTTATACAGGTGGGAGAATTTGGAAATACAGATCCATACAATTATTATACGATACATGCATGCAGGGAGATCAGTTGGAGAGCAGTTTGAAGGCTTGGTCCACTTCTGTCAATAATTTACACGTACATGGAAATAGGTCAAGCATTTGCCAGCAGTTAGCTATTATTTTGGAGTCAGTTCGGGAAAAAAAGTTAGCCATTGCTTATTTAAACTCTTCCAGAGACATTAGTAAGGCGTTTAAAATTTTATCCAAATTGTGGTTTCATTCTCACCCGAAGAGAATTCTATTTGCAGTTAGTATCAAGCTTCTTATTGGGACCTATCATTGGTTTAAGAGCTTTATCACTATGGCATCCAACAAAGAGAAAATTATGGTCTGGGAGTGAAGTAATTTGCAACATAATTTACCATGAATTTCGGGTTATGATGCTTGAAATGATAAATTCCAATATCTTTTGAATGGTTGAATCACTTTACTTTTCAAAACTCAAAATTTGCAATATTCTCGCACTCCGATGGTTTCAATCCCGATTGCAATGGAAGAAAATTACTAGCCACAACCTAAGTGCTAATTTTTGTGAGTTTTCATGCCAAAATAGTGGTTTTAGGTGCCTTTCAATTTTTGTGATATTTTCCATACAAATTTTCACCATTTTATTGTCATATTTTTCATCTCTTCCAAGTGCAAGACAAAGTTATGGGAGTCATGTAAAAATTTGGAAGTTGGTGGGAGTTGAGAGAAGTTATGAGTTTAAATTCAATTTAACCACTTCCTCCAATTCACTTTAATAACTTGTGGGTCGGATCACCCCACATGGGCGACCCACGACCCATATTTTCTAACACCTCCCACTCGCACATGATGCGCTTGATCCGAACCACAAGGGACAACAAATGTCACATGTTAGATTCTTCTCAAGATCTATCTCACAAAAAAATTATAAGATATAGATCGTGCGACCATCGTGTATATTAGAGCCCACGATACTATAAACCTATTAGGAATATATAGTAGCTCTACTAAATGAACATTACATCTCGCTATACCCCAAACTTATTTTTCAATATTAATTCAAGTATTTTCGATCCCTCAAGTATTTATGGAACATACCTGAACTCCACATTTTATCATTGTATTCACAATTGTGTCCTATATCCTAAATGACTAAACAAAATTGTCCAATCGGTGAATATACATATAAATATTGATAAAAATAGTTTTCCTTTCCTACTCGAATCATTCAACTTTAAATCAATTGTTTTCCTACATGTCCCATCAAAACGAATCAATCACAGTTATTGGTGACATGCTATAGGAGCAACACTGAAATAAAATATCAAGAAAGAGTCCAAATTCAAAGGGGTATATATGATGTTATATAAATATCAAAGTCTCCCGCAATGAGGAAGCATGGATCCATTCATTTATTTACCTAATATTGGTCATAAAAGCACATGTGGTATGAAACATGCGTTACGATATTTTATTCCATTCTTATGATGTATATCATGTCCTTTATAAACAAATAACATCGTACATATCTTAATTCAGGTATTCCCCGATACATAACTTGAGTTCTCCTTATGTTCATTCCTCCATGCAATCTAAAATCGAGAACTCGATCTGACTACTAAATAGGTTTAATAGATTAGCGAAATCCAATTCGATTACTTTTGCAATCTTATCTTGATATATCATCAGGGCGACTAGATCATGTACACAACATGATCACTATATCTCATCTCAGCACACTCAATATGTCTGATGTGATTGCTCGTGTGAGTGAGTCAATCTCAAGTTGTTCGACATACTTTATATGTGCATGCAAAATATTATCTCGTATTCCCAACAATATGAAAGCCCAAGATTGGTTAACCAAGAGGGAGTGAATTGATTTTTAAAACTTTTTCGAATAATGAACTAAAATCATGGAAGTTTAAAACACGTTAATAAATTAATAAACGTAAGCAAGCTCAAGTAAGTAGATCAATCAAATAATAAGTGCAAATAAACGAAGACAACTAAACACGAGTAAGCAAATAAAGTGAAACGATATAATTTGTACAAAATAATAGCGTTAAGTAAAAGGGATATAAAGTGCAAACCATATAGTTATGTAGGTTCGATACAATGCAATGATCTATGTCCCTCGTTACCAAGCTCTCCGGCACAAGCAAGGTCTTTTCACTATGTTGATTGACTTATGGTGCAATCCAACCCTTTACAACGCTTCCGGTGACTTACAAGCAAAGAGCACCGATTCTCATAAAATGTTGAGCTTTATGATACCTCAACACGACCCACACTATTGACCTTTACATGATTTCAATATGACCCACACGGTGACTTACAACAAGGAGCACCAATCCTTATACAATATTGATCTTTAAGGGGCTTCAACACGACCCGCAATTCAAATAAATTTTACAAATGAAATCTTCTCTTCTTAATGGATGATAAATTCAAAGTTGAGTACAAGAAGAGAAGAATGCAAACACTTTAATAGATAGCAATTAATGATAGCTCAAGTGTTAGATGAAAAACTTTAATGAATATGATGATTTTACAAGTTTGATTCAATCAATCAAAGTTTTTAATATGAAGAAGTGAAAAAGTTTATGTAATGTAAGTGCAAAGATTTTCTTCAAAAGTATATTACTCTTTTAAAATTGATATAA